>JAMZEH010000052.1:7060000-7350000 GCA_024699665.1 Ostrea denselamellosa
ACTGACATACATAAACTCAATATGCATGTGATATATGTTGCCTCATTAACATGGGAAGTTGACGATGGAGAATCTGAAGTCATCTGCGTCATACATAAATAAATCTTTATCATGTATTTTGACAGCAAATTAACACCTTTATAATAAATCGTCAACTTCTCATATTCATGTAGCAATATTCCATCAACACCTGTGTATGGTGTTTGTCTCTCAACTGATTGGATACGAAAAGTTTGTTCTGCGTATGATCAGATTTTTAAATCGACGTAGCCTGCTGATATACAAGTTGATGTTACAGGGGTTTAAATAGTTTTGTTTAAAGTCAGCATTTCGCAAATTATATGGTCGTTATAACGATCTAGTTTGCCAATACAGCCTATCATTGGGTCAAATGCTGTCTGACGTGTTTCTCATCAATTGTTGGGCCGTTGTTTATACACTGGTTTTGACTACGGGATTTACCATTTACACGATCAAGATACAGGGCTCAAGAGGGTGTGACCGGTCAACAGTGAATGTTTACTCCTCCTAGACACCTAATCCCACGTCTGGTATGTTCAGGGGTCCGTATTTTCCCAACTCTTAATTTTGTATCGTTTTTAGGAGTTATGAGGTGGATCATTTTCGTTATCTTCACCATTTCGTTTGTCATAACTTTCTGTTGTTATTTTGCTGTTAACATCTATATTTAATAAAATATTTAAATGTAAAGAAGATATGGGAGACTTTATAATGTCCTTTATCTCGAGTTCACTGGGATATATCGAATCGATGTATGAATGAAATTTAACATTGGTAATGAAAATGTCGTCGATATATTGAAATGTTGTGTTGAAGGCTACAGTCTTTCTTTTCATGTCGAAGGTTTTGAATAAATTCTACCTCAGAAGAATACAAAAACAGACCAGCGAATAAAGGAGCACAATTCCAAGAGACTGTTGGAAAACTTGATCGCTAATAACCACGTAGATATTTTAAATCAGGAACTCCAGCATTTAATATTTTTACACTCAGCTTTCATTTCTGTCGGAATTCTCAATTGTGATCGAGTACTTTTTTGTATTCATACGTGTTTTGTTTACAACTAAAGAGCGTTTATGAGGAATGCCTATCATTACAACTTGTAAAGATATCAAAGGCAAACACGTTCAAAATGTAATATAAGAATGTGAAAATAATCGATAGAATGTATAATGGTTTAGCGTATTTAGCATCTTCAAATGCTTTAAGTATTTTCATACTCACTTTCGGTCGAGAATATTAAACAAATATCTGAATCTATCAAAATAACATGCATATACATAGATAATATTGCCATAATCCGAAAAAGTGGGATATTCTGTAAAAATTCGCAATCATTCCTTGAACAAGATACTGTAAATGTAATGATATAATCATAAATTGATCAATGGATACTTCTTCGGAAATTTTTACTATTCACAAAGTCCAACAAACAATATATTGCAAAATACATACAAGGAACCATCATGCTTTTTCTTTTCAATATAGTTTACCTGCAACACAGAATTTCCGATATGTAATTCGATTGTTTATTACCTTTAGATCTGGAATAACACTAAGAGAAATTTTACACAATTAATTCTACTTTTTCAACATAGGAAAATGTACGATTTGCTGAAAATTTGGAAATGAAAATTTATTTCAGCTATTAATCTATGACGATAGTTTGAATAATTGATATATGTACTCACCAGGGAATCCACCTCCAAAACGTCCTCCATGAAATCCACCTCCTAGGCCTCCACCAAAGTTACCTCCAAGAAGCCCGCCACCAAGATTTCCACCCAGGTATCCTCCTCCCAAGTTTCTTCCCGGAAGTCCACCAAACAGTCTGTTGTATGTGTGACTGATTCCGTGTGTTGGGTAAACTGTGTATCCTCTGTACTGATTTCCGAGATAGTATGGACCTGTTCTTCCCAAATCTACAAAGTTTTCACCAGGCCTGAAGGGATTTCCTTGAGGAAAACTCATGGTAAGAGAAACAACTCTTGGAGGCAAGGGTTGGATATACCCGCCGCCATAGTTACTATAGGGCCTGGTAGAAACGGTGGCAGACGCAAGACCAACTAACAAACTCAGCAAAACCACGATTTTCATATTAGTGTATTTGCTGACTTCATTCTGAAAACCATATCATAAATTATATGAATAAATGATTGATAAATTGTTAAATTGAAATAATAAAATAACTTGAACTTGTTTTTAAAAAAAAAATGGAAAAATTACGTCTATTCATGAAAATGGTTATCAACAAAAAAAAATTGTACAAAGCAGAATACTTGATTTCCCGACTCACCATTTGAAAGGAGAAACTGGAGAATAATACAAGCGAACCAGATTCTGTTTTATATGTCATGCCTGCTGAAGTTTTGTGTTATGCTAACAATAAGATGCATACAAGGCGGAAAGTTGTTCAGACCTTGTCTGCAGATTTTAAACGACCCTAATATCTGTTGGGACATGCTAAATGAGTGTTAATACATAATGATATGAAGTATTATAAATCAATCAACGAAGTTCGTTATCCTATTCATTGTTTTCTGACATGATTTTAATACAATGCCATAATGTAAAGCCATGTTCATTTTCTTGATGAATCATACGAAACTACTTCTCATTTATATACAAGTCACTTGGACTTGTAGTATATTGATTTATGTCTTGGGGTACTTACGTCATTGGCTGTGCGGATATTTGGAATCTCTCATTTGTGAGTATATATATATATATATATATATATATATATATATATATATATATATAGAGAGAGAGAGAGAGAGAGAGAGAGAGAGAGAGAGAGATTAATTAGCATCAGTATACCCCCGATACGTCTATTCTATTTACAGAAACATTTACGAGGGTTGTTCGATATGTAATGTATATTGTACCACAGCGCGATAACGCTTTGCACGATGTCATGGATGGTGATACTCTTGAATATCTCTGTCAAATACCTGAAGTAAAGGTTCCTCAGCTCCACATAGTTTTAAACTTATGGTCATTTCAATAGAGCCAGTCGTTGACCACTGATGTAAATATGGTTGGGAAACGGTTTGAGAATATTGAAGAAATTAGAGCTTATATAAAAGTTCGCGGAAAACTCGGTCGTTCGGTAATGCTGATTTTTACTGAATTGGGGGAAGTTTATGAGTCTGATAAGGTATCTTATGAGACAGTTCGTACGTGGAGAAAGAAATTTCGGACTGGCACAGAGCCAGTCGACGATGCAGCAAAATCCGGCCGACCTGTAACTGCAACAGGCAAGGAAAATGTCTCTAAGGCAAAGAAATGATTGACAGTGATGGCAAATACAAGGCACGTGATATTGCCAAAGCTGTTGGTATATTGCTATCGCGGGTGCATTTCATTTTGAAGCGCATTTTGAAAGTACGAAATATTTCTGCCAGAGATGGATACAGCATATATTGACAGAGGAACAAACACGGGTACGAATACAAAGCAATTGCTCAAAATGTTCAAATTCAAACAAAGACAATTTGCAAAGATTGTTACTGGTGACGAAACATGAGTTCACTATTTAGAACCAGTAAAAAAAAAAATGGAAACAAAGTATGACTAACTAAACACGATAGAAGGCCTATAGTTGCCAATAGAACCATAAACACAAAGAAGGTTCTTTATTGCACATTATTCTCATGTGATGGTATAGCCATACAAATTCCTGTGTCGAAGGGCAAATGATCGGTATAACCGAGATACTAAACAACTCAAGAAATATTATCATAAACGACGCCCTGTGCCAGGATTTAGGCACATTCCTCTAATTCATGATAATGTTCCATCATATACATCTGAGTTTTGAAGTCGGAGAAGGTTACCGTCTTGCAGCACCCACCATACTCTTCAGATTTAGTCTCATGCGACTTTTTCCTTTCTCCGAAACTTAAAAAATTCTCATCTAATCGTCATTACAAGTCCCGACAGCCATCAGTCAGTGCCTCGGAGGACTACTTAAATCAGCGTACCATGACGCATTTCAGAAATTGATTCAGAGATTGAAATTATGTATTTCAAACCGCGGAGAATATTCTGAAGGAATGTAATGTTCATTTCACTAGTTAAGTTGAATGCTTTTGTTCTACCAAGCCCCTATCTTTGCTCCTTACGAAAATATTAACTGCTGTGAAGCAGAAACTTCAAACGTACTGTGCCACTACATTTGCCAGAAGTGTGGATTCTTAAAAATTCTAAAGAACTTTTATTGAATTTGAAATCACAAAACTTTTCTCGAATTCACAAAATTAAAACTCATGATTTTACAACTCTTTACACGACAATACCTCACGATAAATTAAAGACTATACTTTTTGATATCATAGACAGTTGTTTCGTGAACAAAAATGGTAAAAGGAAATCTTCATATTTAGTGATTGGTCATCCCAAAAATTATTTTGTTAAGCACCACTCTGACTCCAGGCACAAATACTCTGGAGTTGATATGAAAAAAATGCTAGAGTTCCTCATTGACAATAATTTCGTAGCCTTTGGTGATCAGGTCTTCCAACAGTCTTTTGGAATTCCCATGGGCACGAATTGTGTTCCTTTGTTAGCTGACCTATTGTTATATTCTTACGAAGCAGAATTCACTCAAAAGCTTCTACACGAGAAGAAAAAATTTCTTGTCGTGGCCTTCAATTTGACATTTAGATATATCGACGACGTTAAGTCTATTAACAATGATAATTTCCATTCATATGTCGATTCAATATATCCCAGTGAATTTGAAATAAAAGACACCGCAGAGTCTTCGACTTCTGCTTCGTACTTAGATATTCTACTGCAAATAGAATCCGGCGGCAAACTAAAAACTCAACTTTCTGACACACGGGATGATTTCAATTTCTCCATCGTCAACATCCCTTATTTATGTGGCAACATTCCATCATATCCTACATATGGTGTTTATATCTCCCAACTGATTCGATACGCAATGTGGCAATATTCCATCATAACCTACATATGGTGTTTATATCTCCCATTTGATTCCATACGCAAGAGCTTGTTCTACTTATGATCAGTTTTTAAGTCGAGGCGGGCTACTGACAATGACGTTGATGTTACAGGGGTTTGTACAATCTCGTCTTATGTCAGCATTTCGCAAATTCTATGGTCGTTTTAACGATCTAGTTTGCCAGTACAGCTTACCATTAAGTCAAATGCTGTCTGATGTGTTTCATACAATTGTTAGGCCGTTCTTGGCACACTGATTCTGACTACGGATTGCTCCGTTTACTTGATCGGAATATAGGGCTGACGGCGGGTGTGACCGGTCAACAGGGAATGCTTACTCATCCTAGGCACCTGATTCCACCTCTCGTATGACCAGGAGTCAGTGTTTGCCCATCTCTCTAATTTGTATTTTCTATTGGAATTGCCCCGTGGGGATTCGGATGTTAGAATAGATCCTCAATACCCTTTGCTTGTCGTATGAGGCGACTAAATGAGACCACAAAAAACCGAGGCCCCGTGTCACAGCAGACGTGGCACGATAAAGATCCCTCCCTGCTCAAAGGCCATAAGTGCCGAGCATAGGCCTAAATTTTGCAGCCCTTCACCGGCAATGGTGACGTCTCCATATGAGTGAAGATTTCTCGAGCGGGACGTTAAATAATATATAATCAATCAATCTATAGGAATTACGAGATTGAATACTGTTTGTTATCTTAGTCTTTTCATATCGTACAACCCTTGTATCTAAATATATCCCTTTACGTTGACATAATATTTTTTCTCCAGGTGAAAAGTCTATATAAATTACCTTTCTATCAATTATTTCAATATGTATTAAAAAACAATAATTTGAAATATTTTATTTCAGTTCCTTTATATAACTATAGAACCATTTCCGACCAGTTCTCAAACCTGGAATAATGGTTTGAACAATTCTTAGTCTCCATTGTATGAAAAACCTTTCATGAATGTGTCGGTTTCTCTAGTGAAGTAGCTTGAATGTAGAATTCGTAAACAGTCCACCTTATTTTCACTATTTGATCTCTCATTCAAGAGAAGCTTGGTTTTTCATTTGAATAGGTCTGAATCTCCTTCAACCTAGATAACTTCATAACAATTTTGGTGGAAAATAACTCAGTGGATCTAAAAAAAAAATCTCACATCAAATTTCCTAACATTTTAAGAGTCAAAGGTTCAGCGATAATTTTAATTTCAGATGTTTCGCTATTATTTGTTAAAATTTGTTAAATCCCATTACACACTAATCAACACAATCACAATCTGAAAGTCTCAAATTTGAATTTAAGTGGTATATGTACATGAATTACAAACTACGCATTTAAGCTCATAATGTCTTTGCGATTTTTCGTAGGTATAGATATGGATGAGAGGAGAATATAACGAATATTGATCAATCGCATTATTCCAATAAAGAATAAAATATTAAGAGTAGAGCAAAACGGATCCCTGGACTTACCAGAGTTGGTTGAGATCAGGTGCTTAGGAGGAGTAAGCATGCTCACATCTGCCGTGAGCCCTATGTCTTGGTTGGGTAGATGGAGTATACTGTAGTCATAATCAATGTGCAAAAAACAACCTCAATTGGTATGAAACATGTGAACCATCATGCCCTAATGACAGGCGGTGTCAGTAAATTAGATACAACCATAAAATTTGAGACATATTTGACTTTAAACGAGACTGTTGAAACCCCTGTAACACCAAATTATTTGCCAGCAGCTTAACTCGATTTAAAAATTGATCATACGCAAAACAAACTCTTGCGTATTGAATCAATTGAGAAACATAAACGCCATAATTATGCAGGTGATAATGAAATATTGCTACATTAATACGGGGTGTTAACGATGAATAAACTGAAGTTTTCCTGTTTGTCATAAAGATGAGTTGTTAGCATACCGTTAACATCTATATTCAATATATTATCTAAATATAAAGTAAACGTAGAAAACTCTGTGTTGCCTTTTATTTCGAGTTCACTGGGATATATCGAATCGACATATGAAAGAAAACAGTTATTGTTAGTACAAAATTTAGGCAAAATATCGTCGATATATCCAAATGTCGAGTTAAAGGTCACAAAAGATTATTTTTCAGCTCATGTAAAGTCTTGAGAATAAATTCTGCTTTGTAAGAAAAGAAAGACGGGATGGCTAATGAAGGAAAACAATTTGTGCCCTTGGGAATTCCAACAGACTGCTGGACGTCGTGATCACCAAGTCTTTAATTTATTGTGAGGAATGGTCGTATAAAGTGTTGAAAAGTTGTTGATTTTTGAAACGTTTTGTGACTTCTTTACTTCTTTACTAAAAGTTCTTAAGAGTTCTTTAAAATCCACATCTGAGTTACTCAACGTATGGCATCTGTCGTGACACAATACATTTGACGATTCTCCTTCACGGCAGTTAATATGTCCGCGAGTAGCAAAGATAGGGACTTGATGGAACATTTACTGGATCCAGGACTGTACTATGTGTGAAGTTTAGGACTCCAGTATAAGTACAGTTACTCATAGGCATTCGTCCCGTTGAACTTGGATATTAAATGTGTATAAAACCGAAGAACGCTTTTTGAAGAATTTCTTTGAAAGGAAAGTTGGAGTATAAGTAGGATTACCAATATGGAATTAATGCCGAGTTCGTTTAGGATACAATTGTAATAATGAACCCTACAAACAAAGACAATGTTGCTACAAGCTTTGTTAGCTGGCTATGGATTTCACCGCTACCTGATCAAGAAACAGAGCTCACGGAGGGTCTGACCGATCGATATGGGATGCTTACTCCTCCTAGACACCTGATCCCACTTCTGCTTATTAGGGGTTCCAAGTTTGTCCAACCTTCTATTTTGAATAAATATTTTATTTCTCTGATTTGTATTTTCTATAGGAATTACGAAATTGAATACTGTTAGTTATCTTAGCCTTTTCCTTATGAGAGTTTATGAGATTAATCACTGTTCGTTGTCTTCACCTTTTCTGGAACCAAAACATATTCCCCACGTAACCTATCTAATTCTTTTATCACTAAATACGTGAGTTTAATATTCCTCCTACTGTATATCCATTCGACAAGGTGTCAAGTTTTTCCTTTTTATGTATTAGTATATCTCATCATCTGTTACAATCATCGACAGAATTCATAATAGAGATGGTGTTCTATTGCCAACTGAAAGAATTATCAGAATTTAGGACCTTTTAAAATTAGGGATTTCGGGTCCTTATTTTTAACTATATCGACATCACTGGTAATGACATGTCCAGCTGGACTATAGTTGAAAGAAGAACAAGAACGTGTAGATGGATTTTTGTACAATATGATATATATTTAGGCACTGTACAGCTTGTGATTCAAAATAACAGAAGTATATTTGTAGGAAATACAGCGTGTAGACTTGAACCTGGAGAATGACAAAATGCAATACTGGACTTTTTATATCAAGGTTTATATGATGTTTATTTTTTGATGGCATCTATTCCTTTGTTAGTAAATTGGTTGATTGATATTTTGTTTGTTTTACGTCCCGTTGAGAATTTTTCACTGATATTGAGATGTCAACAGATGTAGGTGAAGTACCACAAATTTAGACCTATGCTTAGCGCTCAGGGCCGTAAAGAGAGGGTTCTTTACCGTGACAACGCCTGCCGCGACACGGAACCTCCGTTATTTAAGATCATACCCGAAAGACCCATGATTCTCACTTCTAAATGCTGAGCGTTTGGCGAAGGAGCAATCACTACCTATGTTCATGTCTAAAGTTTGACGCAGCCATGGTACGACCGGGGCTCGAACTTACGACCTATCGGTTAAAACGCTAACGCTTTACTACTAAGCTACCGTGACCGGATAGATAGGTCGATAAATATTTTACGCAAATTTAAATGCCCAATACTCTCAATTTGACGATGAAATTATCACAAACCCCCTGATATCATTTCTGTGTTGAAGCAAAGTTTTTCAGCATTTCATCCATAAAATTTGAATGGGCATTGAATTCTGAAAACCGATCTATTATACACATTGCAAGCAAGCTATTTCAATAGTGAAGGTACTTGATAAACTCCTTTTTGCATTGGATCATTTGTTCATTTAGCTGACAATGCAGATACATGTATTCTTTACATTGAAATTTTCTTATATTAACGTCATTAACACACTGAAATCTCTATGGATTTTTGATATACCTGTAGTAACTAGCATTGTCAAATGAAATTCAAATACATCTGGAATACGAGAAAATATTCATTCTAGAATATTTAAGAACCTGAATGCAAAATGCCACCAGAATTCGATAATAAATACAAGAGTTTGCTTACAGATTTTAATATTAAATTACCATAACGCTGGGATTTTTCTACGACGTATAACTACTTTCTCGTTAATTTTGATTCAATGAATGCTTTTCGTTAATACGTTGTAATGGTTCGAGTAATGCTTCATAATGTCAAAAGTAAAGATTCCACAATTTTACAAACCCTCCGGTTAATAGGGAAGTCTAAAACACTATTGTAATTAATCCAATAATATTTTAGAACTAAAATAAATTCACAAACAAAGGTCGTCATATATAAACAGACTTCCGTTTCCACTTCATTACGTTTACCAAATTTGCAGGAAAGCAACGTAGGTAGAAAATTCATATGATTGACACTCATGACCCCTGCACTTTTACCATTATTTTTCAGATATAGTGTAAGGATAATTGGATATAAAACTTTCTATTCTCGTAAATTGCTTTTTTACAAACAAAAAAATTAAAGAGCGAGGTTTGAAGTTTACAGTAATCTATTCTACAGGTATAAAAGTACAAGAAACAATCCGCAGGTCGCCTGTCCTCATTTGTCCTCGTTAATATACTCTTTTCTCTGGAAAGAAAATAAATATCAATGAAGTACATAGATCCTATCGAGTTCTTCATGAAACAATTAAACGGTATTTTAAAAAAATGTTGTATTTCAATGTTTAGTGCAATTGTTTCTGAACAGATCTGACAGCTTAAGCATTGACAAGTGAACAAATTCAAATCTGAAAGAGAGGATCTCATTTCAGTTTTCTTTATCATCGGTGGAGTATTTAGTTTTCATTTTCTATATTCTCACAATTCCATTTCTGACTTAATGGTATAGAGATATTGGTCATAAACATGGAACATTCGTTTTATGACATATATAATAACAATTTCAGCTTGAACAAAAGGAACTTTTCTGCAAACGGTGTTTTTCAACATTATTTACTTACTTCTGTAGCCAAAACCTCCAACGTTTCCACCGGGGAAATATCCTCCAGTTCCGGTAAATCCCAAATTTCCTGTTCCTAAGCTTCCAGAGAATGTAGAGAAGCTAGGATCATAATAACCACTGGATCCAAAACCGGAAGTTGATGGAAATCCACCAAGCAGTCTTCCGGTGTTAATACCTCCCGGGAAGGAATCTCCTGTCAATCCACCAGTAAAGGACCCTCCTAATCCAGTGGGGAAAGACCCTGATCCGGTGAATAATCCACCACTTGGGAAGTAGCCTGATCCGGTAGAAAGTCCTCCATATGGGAAAGAGCCTGATCCGGTAGAAAGTCCTCCATATGGGAAAGAGCCTGATCCGCTAGAAAGTCCTCCATATGGGAAAGAGCCTGATCCGCTAGAAAATCCTCCATATGGGAAAGAGCCTGATCCGGTAGAAAATCCTCCATATGGGTAACCGCCAAAGGAACCGGAACCAAATCCCCCACGGTATAAACCATAATACCTCAGGTAATATGGATAGGGGTTAACTCTCAAATCGATGTAATTCCTGCCTGGTTCCCATGGGTTTCCGCCGGGGAAATACAGATAATGGCTGATCACAGTAGGATAGGATGCAGTGTTGTAAAAGGAAGATGATGGAAAGTATCTTGTGTTAAAGGTGTTGAAGGATGGATAATACCCCCTGTTGAAGGTGCTGTAAGTGCTTGGGAAATACGACCGGTAATTTTGGTATCCACCAGTTGTATAAGGAGAGTATGTAGCGGCTGCCAACCCACAAAGCAATGCCAGAATCAACAAGGAGTCCATCGTTATACCTGAAAATTCACAAAGGTGCGACTAATATTTGCCTGGTAATATCCCTAACAATCGTTATACTTACTCGTTTTATGAATGTCAGATTTATTTGTGTTTGTTATTTGTTTAAAAAAAACTATAATTTTAGAGGCAGTCTTAACTATTCTTAAATAAATATATAATGAATTCCTACCTGCTATGGAAGATTACCCAGAAGTATAAATTGACCAATTTCAGAGCGAGGTTATATACTATTCCTTAAGTGCAAATGAATGTACTTTGTGGTCTAGATTTGATCTATTAGGTGAAATTTTGATTTAAAAGATGTAGAGTTAATAATTTTTGCGGTAGGTACAACACAAGAACATATGTCTCTATCATCCCGTGAGGTTAAGGCATGAAAAGTTTGTGATTCATAAGACGTAGTGCATTCTACTTTCTGTGGCATTGTAAACCCATTCATCAATGTATGAAGCAAGAATTCATTGCACAATTAAACAAACCTTACTCCAAGACAAGCTGGATGGAGTTCTATCTCTGCATTCATTTCATATAAGCGGTCACAGATTCCAGCGACAAAATGAATGATAACTTTTTAAAATACAAAAATCACCTTTGTTCAAAAGACTTTTCCATACAAGCTGAAAACCATTTTAAAATGATATTTCACAATTCTATTTCATATCATGAGTCTAGATGTTGGTTTTTCATTAAAATCTTAGCTCGTTTGTTCTCGGTGTTATTTGATATACCGGTATCAATAAATATATATTTCTTGTCGTAAAAATGGCTCCAGTGGCGCTGTAGAGTAGATTTTGTCTTCAGAAAGGTTTCAGGGATTAAAAATTCGGCATTACAAATTAATCACTAGATGGTCAAATTTTCACAAGACTAGGGGAGCTATAATTCTGATTTTCTAAGGGCAATTGCGCATGTATTATAGTTTTTCGTATAACTATAAGCCCATTTGTTGTCCTTCGTGCCAGTTTGTATTTCATATTGGGATATATACGGCCCAAAACATTTGAAGATGTAGGTTCCGGTTAAGAATTGGTACAGTTCCCAAGGTCTGAGAAATAGAACGGAAGAATATTCTTTAAACGTTGACTACATTTATTTAACAGAGCTCATGAAAGACTTGAAAAAGAAGCAGCTTTTGAACTCTTAAGTATTTTAGATGTGATTTGGATATATCACAATGGAGTTTGTCGCAGGTTAGTGATTCATGATTATTGAACAAAGCTCAGTTCAAAATACGCGTGCAATCCATGGTTGTTTGACAAACATTTCTAACGTCATGAAAGTTTGTTTTTTTATTTTATTTTCTTATAAAACACATACGTTTGGATTTTTCCTATGTCACGTTTACACACCATTCAGACAATTACGATCTGATTTTACAAAATTATAATTGTATCTCTACACACCAGTAACAGACACGTGAACGTTAACACATTAACGATACTATGCTATCGATCACACGGACAACAGACACGTGTCAAGACAAACGTCTTCGTGATGATTACGCTTATAAGATCCTTTTAGTTAATGGTTATCTTTTTCTTTGTCTAAAGTTCTGAGTTACTACAAATCAAACACTTCCTTAGATGACCTGAAGAATGAAAACTACTACCATCTCGTTATTGTATATATTTTTTTGATTTTACTAAATATATATATATTTTTGATTTTACAAATATGCCATGTGTATTTTTGGTGTAATCAGCATAGAAAACGTTATACAGTGTTGTGTATCTTCTGTTGTATGATGTAAGTGTGATCTAAAACAAAACAAACTAGAAATACCAAGACTGTCCCACGTAAAATATTGGGGGGGGGGGGGGGGGGGAGGGGAGAGTTGTAATCCAACACCTGTGACATTAAAATCACTGACGTCTTAGCATTTTAAGGAAAATATCACATTACTGTCTTCTACCGTCGAAATCGGTCTTCCAAGGGTAATGGTGTCAGAAATAGACATTAATTGTCCATAAAAGATTTAAAAGTTTTCATGCTTCGTCTTTCCACTTCATGTAACTATTTTTGAAAAAATCTTTTTTGAAACCGTCTTATATGTTTGTGTACTTGTTTATAAAATTTTTATTCAATAAACAATTTCTCAATATAATCGATAACTCGAGATTCTATTTCATTGACATGTTAAGGGGAGGAATGACGAAGCATAAAAATTTCTACGATGTGATGACTATGAAACAAACACATGAATCTTAAATATTTTGGGACAATTAATGTCTGTTTCTGACATGTGTGCTTTTTATGACTGTCTAATTAGTTGTAATAATTAAGTACAAAAGATTATATCAATACTTTAGAATTTTATACGAGTTCCTAAATATTGATCCAGAGTGTAAACAAAATCTGCGAAAATAATTTTTCTTTATTTTCTCCAGTGACATAGGAAAATTCTGGTCGGGAACTATGTTGATAAAAGCGATGCAATACTTCAATCGTGCGCAGAAAATGTTGCGCTGTAAATCTCGAGTTTTTATCAGGGGCGGACTGTACATTTCTGATATATAACCCAGTTTTCCCTCAGAGAGCTACAGTTCTGCAGCTCCTCGGGAACAAGATTCGCTTTTTGGGAAACTTTTTCCTAGATCGTGAATATTGTTCCTCGGTGGAAATTTTAAATCTCTATTTCGTACTGATGAGGTACTCTAATAGCATAACGTATCCATTAACAATTCTATCCATGCGCGGATCTAGAAAGGGGGGGGGGGTCAGGGGAGTCCGGACCCCCATCCCCCTTGGAATTTTCAAAGATGAAAAAATTACAATATAAATTACAATATAACGATTTATATATCGATTTGTGAAAAGATTCGACCCCCACCCCCACCCCCCACCCCCACCCCCTGGAAAAAAATTCTGGATCCGCGCTTGCTATCATACTATCATATCCATGTAACATAAACAAAAATATTGCAGGTTGTTCTATACCGAAAAGTTTGAAACATAAATCTGATTTTTTTTTGGGGGGGGGGGGGGGGGGGGGAGGGGGGGTTTACCAAACGACTGTAATGGCCTGCTATGCGACGTCATGATTTATACACTACAAGTATACAGTGAAATTTACATCATTGCAATATATATTAATTTCAAGATTTTTTTAAAAAGTCTGAAGAATTTTTATTATGCATTACTTTTTTATTGGAATAAGAAATACTCTATAAAGTTACTTAAAATATTTAGATCATGTTACCGGTCTTCATTAGTTGTGTTATCCTTCAGCTGAATCACTCATTCAGCTCAACCTTCTGTAACATGTTCTCAAGTTTAACATCGTGATGTTCAATGGTGATCACTACCTGCAAATTAGTGGCACAGCTACGGGAACAAATATGTCACCATCTTATGCCAGCATCTTTATGGGGAGATTGGAACGTAGACTCTTCTATTATTCACCAGTTGGCTACGTTTCATAGATGACATTGAGATGAAGTGGGTTGTCGGTCGTAAAAACCTTAACGATTTTATCGAAGTGGCAAACTCTTTCCACAATTCCATCTAGTTTACTATCGAAATTTCCTTGTCCAAGAATACTTTTTGGATAACACAACTACATTTAGAAACACTAAGTCCACCGATTCACATTTGTGTCTAATGTCATCCAGATGCCATCTACCTCATATTTTCAAAAGGGTGTGTAAGTGTTTGCTCACCCGCATCCGCCGCACCTACTCTACTCCTACTATTTTCCAAGAAAAATCCTTAAAACTCATCTGAGAAAAGAGGATATAATCAATGCAAGGTACAGTCCGCGAATTGATCAGATGTTACTACAGGACCGACAGTCCCTCCTCCAGTACAAAGAAAAACCTCAGTCACTACTTGTCATCCCACCCTCAAGAACCTCAATGGTATTACGGAAAAACATCTGTCTATTCTGTATGACAAGAAACGAATGGCTGATGTTTTCAAGGAACCCCCGATGGCATCCTTCAGACGTCCTAGAAACCTGAGGGACATTGTAGTAAGGATTAGACTGGATAACTCTTTACCTAATGGGGTTTTCAAAACATGCTCAAACCTCAGACGGGAGAACATGACAGTAGTAGTTATTAACTATGACTCAAGTTTGTCAGATACCGAAAGATAGATTGGTTGATTATTTATTGCTTTCCGCCACACTCAACAATTTTTCAGTTATCTGGTGGCGTCCAGTTTTTTGTTGGTGGAGGAGAGAACCCAGATACAATGTACCTGGGAAGAGACCACCGACCTTCCGCAAGTAAACTGGCAAACTTCCTCACATAACGCCGCGGCCGAGATTCGAACACGCGCCGACAGAAAGAAATGAAAGAAAAGAAAGAAAACAGAAGGAAATTTCTGGATACACAGGTGGAAGTCATTCGAGCCTCAAGGTACGAGCAACAAACTTCATCAGGATATGAATACGAGCTAAACCGTTATTGGATTTTAAGCCTCATCTAGACCAACCTATCTGATGATGTACTTAACACTACCACCATATTTTCCATTTCATTTGTAGATTAAATCTCTGTTTACTACTTTCACAGGTTAACTTACTAGACAATTCACTGGTTAACTAGACTATGAACTTGTCTAGTTTCCAAACGCTTTACATACATCTTTCAAGCCAGAATCATCTATTTCTTCACAATGACCATTATCTTACATAATCAATTGGATATGTTTATTAGTTTTCTTTAATGCTATATAATTTTTATTTTACATATCGACCCTAAACATGATCACTATATAGAAATGTCTTATGTTGATTTGATTTCCTAGACTGCTTATTCTTTTATTATTATTATTATTATTATTTTCTGAGTTGGAACATATTGTTCACTTTGATTTGTTCTTTTCATAATTTCTTTCCTTTAATTTCTCCTTTTCGTAATTTATTTCATATAGATTTTTTCTATGAAAAGGCTAAGATAACTAACAGTAGTCAATCTCTTAATTCTTGCTGAAAATACAAATCAGAGAGTTGAGCAAACATGGATTCCTGGACATCCCAGAGGTTGAATCGGGTGCCTAGGAGGAGTAATCATCCCATGTTGACCGGTCACACCCGCCGTGAGCCCTATATTTTGATCAGGTAAACGGAGTAATATATATTTCTTCAATTATTCATTAATATTTTTAACCTTTTATTTATTAATTCTTAGTGCATATAAAAAAAAAAGAATCTCACCGGATGCGAGTTAACCTTAGTATTTATCAATCATTTTAACTCGTTCCTTCTGAGATTAAGTCTATTGTTGTTATTTCGTCCATTGTGCATCAGCTCTTTGGACGAGTAGGACGTGTCCTAAATCGCTCCGTACTTTACGCTGATTAGTAAGCAAAAATCCAAACACTTAATTTGCAATATGAAAAGGGTAAAACAACGAACACACCCACTCCCTCAATTCCCACAGACGATACAAATAAGAAAGATACGCAAACACGGACCTCCGAACACACCAAAGATGGGACCAGGTGCTAGGAGGAGCAAGCATTCCACGTTGACTGACCACACCTACCGCGAGCCGCACATCCCGACCAGGCAAATGGAGCAACCTGCATTCAGAACCAGTGTGTCAAGAACGGTTTAACAATTGGTATGAGACATGTCAGACGGTACCCGATCCAACAGACTGCAAAATCAACCCGCCCGCCAGCAAAAAAACCGATCCAAAAACCGTATAGATACGTTTGTAAATTTAGTTTAGTATTAGTGTTAGGTATTTTTTGTGATTTAATCTTTGTTAACATTAGCCATATTATGTAAACCTTTTCGTTTGTCCTGAATAGGGGGCAGGTCGGCCCGAAAATTTGACAATCTGGTTGTTCGTGTCTTCGGTCACTTTAGTACTTTGCATAATATTGTATTTGTCCTTGTATCCACATTATAGATCCGACACTGCTAGGTATCAGGTGTTGTTGAAACTCAAATATACAGCCTCTGGGACTTCAACCTTACTTTAAGAATTATCTGGAAACTATAGGTCAATTGCAGCATTTGAATGTTTTTTGTTATGCATCTTAACAAATCTAAACCTTCAATTTTTATAGGCCACATACTAATTAGTTATCTGGTATTAAACCTCTCTTGAAAACTTTCAATTTTGTTCACATCTACAGAAAAATCATAATCATTCTACCGCAAATTTAGAATCCTAATTCCTGCAGTATGGACGAAGTACGTTCAAATGATAAGCAAGTCGATCCTCGTTTGATCCCTAATCGTATCATTGACCTTAATCGCAATTTCAAAACCTTATTTCAATTCTCCAAACTATATAAAAATGTCAAGTTGACGAAGTAGAAGCTGAAATCATCCTGTTTGTCATAAAGATGAGTTGTTAGTTTGCCGATAATATCTATTTTCAAAAAAATATTTAAATACGAAGCAGATGCATAGGACTCTGGTATCTTTTCTTTTGAGTTCACTAGGATATATAGAATCGACATATGAATGAAAATGATCATTGTTGATAGATAAAATGTCGTCGATATATCTAAATGTCGAGTTGAAGGACACAGCAAGAATTTTTTTATGTAAAAGATTTCTCATTAGAATATAAAACATTTCAGCTAACAGAGGAGCACAATTCGTACCCATGTGAATTCCAACAGACTGATTGACGACCTGATCACCAAAGAATACGAAGATATTTTCAATGAGAACCTCCAGCATCTTTTTAATTTCAACTTCGGGGTACTTGTGCGTGGAATTAGAGTGGTGTTTTACAAAGTAACTGTTTAGACAAGTGATCACTAAATATGAATATTTCCATTTTCCATTTTTGTTAAAGAAGCAACTGTCTATGATGTATACTATGCTAGTATTTAATTAATCATGAGGAATGGTCATGTAAAGTGTTAAAAAACATACGTTTTAATATTGTTGATTTGAGAAAAGTTTTGCGATTTCAAATTTACTATAAGTTCTTTAGAACTTTTTAGAATCCACATTTCAATCTCCACTTTTGTCATATGTTGTAGCACAATACATTTGAAGTTTTTCCTTCACAGCTTTTAATCTTTTCGTGAGGAGCAAAGTTAGGGGAATTGTAGAACATTTACTGGATCCAGCAATGTATTTTTGTTTGTAAAGTTAGGAATCCAGTATAGGTACAGTAACTCATACTTATTCACTCCATTGACTGGGATATTAAAAGTGTCTAAACGGAAGCATGATTTTGAAGAATGTCATCTTTTGAAAAGGAATTTGGAGTATAATTACGATTACCAAATGTACAATTAATGCCAAAATCGTGTACAATGCAATTGTAATAATGAGCCTTACAAAGAAATACAATGTTGCTGCAAGCTTTGTTAGCTGGAACCAAAATATACTTATCGTGTAATGTATCTAATTCTTTTATCACTTTTGCTTTACTAAACACAGAGGGTAAATGTAGAAGGGAACTTTAGAACATTTTGCAAATCAAGAGTATAATCCCGATTCCATCTTAAGGTTTGAACCTACAGGTTTTTGTTTTAGGCATTTTATATATCCCATTATAACAGAATATTAGAAATAAAGGGAAGTCAAAAAATTGATGTTATTGACTACTACAGAAAATACCATCATTTATCAAATTATGTTGAAGGCCGGTCCATTATAAAATGTCGTTACTTAGTGAAAAAAAAACAATTAAAGAACGACGATGGGAGTTTGCATTAATCTATTCTACAGGTATAAAAGTACAAGAAACAATCCGTAGGTCGCCCGTCCTCATTTGTCCTCGTTAATATACTCTTTTCTCTGGAAAGAAAATAAATATCAATGAATGGAATGGTATTCTAAAAATTCTGTTTGATTTTTCAAAGTGACTTAAATGTATATTTGAATGTATGATAAGATTTTCCAAAAATATGAGGTATATGCATCCATACTTAAACTGTATTGAGTTTCAATCTCCAATCGATGGTTTAAGTTTTCTATCATTTTCTATGGCTTTTACTTTTATTATTACAATTACATTTCCGACTGACTTGAAACAAAAGTACTTAGTAATAGGTTGGAGATTCATTTCGTGGTGACAAATTTGATAACGATTATAATTTCATCTTGAACAACAAAAATATTACTTTGCTCCAAACCAGGTAGTTGTTTTCAACATTGTTTACTTACTTCTATAGCCAAAACCTCCAACGTTTCCACCGGGGAAATATCCTCCAGTTCCGGTAAATCCCAAATTTCCTGTTCCTAAGCTTCCAGAGAATGTGGAGAAGCTAGGATCATAATAACCACTGGATCCAAAACCGGAAGTTGATGGAAATCCACCAAGCAGTCTTCCGGTGTTAATACCTCCTGGGAAGGAATTTCCTGTCAATCCATTAGTAAAAGACCCTCCTAATCCAGTGGGGAAAGACCCTGATCCGGTGAATAATCCACCACTTGGGAAGTAGCCTGATCCCGTAGAAAATCCTCCATATGGGAAAGAGCCTGATCCGGTAGAAAATCCTCCATATGGGAAAGAGCCTGATCCTCTAGAAAATCCTCCATATGGGAAAGAGCCTGATCCGCTAGAAAATCCTCCATATGGGTAACCGCCAAAGGAACCGGAACCAAATCCCCCACGGTATAAACCATAATACCTCAGGTAATATGGATAGGGGTTAACTCTCAAATCGATGTAATTCCTGCCTGGTTCCCATGGGTTTCCGCCGGGGAAATACAGATAATGACTGATCACAGTAGGATAGGATGCAGTGTTGTAAAAGGAAGATGATGGAAAGTATCTTGTGTTAAAGGTGTTGTAGGATGGATAATACCCCCTGTTGAAGGTGCTGTAAGTGCTTGGGAAATACGACCGGTAATTTTGGTATCCACCAGTTGTATAAGGAGAGTATGTAGCGGCTGCCAACCCACAAAGCAATGCCAGAATCAACAAGGAGTCCATCGTTATACCTGAAAATTCACAAAGGTGCGACTAATATTTGCCTGGTAATATCCCTAACAATCGTTATACTTACTCGTTTTATGAATGTCTGAGATTTATTTCCTTTTGTGTGTTATTTGTTTAAAAAAAACTATAATTTTAAAGGCAGTCTAAACTATTCTTAAATAAATATATAATGAATCCCTACCTGCTATGGAAGATTACCCAGAAATATAAATTGACCAATTTCAGAGCGTGGTTATATACTATTTCCTAAGTGCAAATGAATGTACTTTGTGGTTTAGACATGATCTATTAGGTGAAATTTTGATTTAAAAGATGTAGAGTTAATAATTTTTGCGGTAGGTACAACACACGGACATCTGTCTACATCTTGTCGTATGGTTAAGGCATCAATGATGTGTTTTCGTATCTTCCATTCATAGGACGTAACATTTGTGGTATTGTAAACCCATTCATCAATGTATTGGGAAAGAATTTATTGCACAACAAACAAAGTCCCTTACTCTAAGACAAGATGGTCAGATTTCTAGAAAGGGAAAGGCTTGATAAGTTTACATGGTATTTTTCTTATGAAACATGTAGTAAAGTTGTACTTAGTTTTGAGCGTCTGTATGCATATATCATTAAATGAAAGATTTTTATATTATTAGGGAACTACAAAAGCAAAGATTTTTTTTTAATGTAACAATTACTAGTGTAAAGGAAATTTCACATCACTGTTACACGAAATTCAGCTCTAGGTCTGAAAATTTCCTCACAGAATATGCTCATTGCCTTGACTGTAATTCTAGTAGATGAATCAAACCAGTCCACCATAAATGGTTCACATGAGATGTTGGTATTTTACATGAGATATGTTGATACTTTACATGAGATGTTGGTATTGTACATGAGATATGCTGGTATTTTCATGAAATGTTGAAATTGTACATGCGATATGTTGGTATTTTACATGAGATATGTTTGGTACTTTACATGAGATATATTGGTATTTTATGTGAGATTTTGATATTTGTGTTCGGGTGTGACCGGTCAGCAGAGGATGCTTACTCCTCCATAGCATCTGATCCTACCTTCGCTTTGCCCTACACTAGAACTTATATATGTCTTGGGGATTTATGATTACGATTTACACATTGTTTACTTCGCCATTCGATACATAAGATGTTGGCATTTTCAAAGTGCCAATTTATATTACCTTGATGATTATCGATGAAAGTTGAATACTTTCATCTATCATTAGAAGAAGGTCCATGGACTAAATCGCTCACCCCCGCAGCTGGATTTAACTATATAAGAATAGAATCCCAATATATATATATATATATATATATATATATATATAAAGAAATATATAAGAATGAGCAACGATATGAACAATATTGTCAAATATTGACGAGAGATGATAGATGTATGTATAGATATTACACGTAATTGAAGATAACAAAATCACAACTCAATTTAGCTCTAAAATATATAGATATCCGTACTACAACCGTCCGAATGACCGAATGACACATTTTATTTCGGTTTCGGTCACGACTGTAGGTGGTCTGATGCAGACAGGAAAAGCAAAAAGATGGTCTGAAGTAAGTTCGCTCTAATTATGGTTTGGATAAGCTTAGTGATTGCACGCAGATGAATGATGGCTAAAGTTCAACCAGATCTTTAATCATGCCGTATTTAGGTATTCTCTGTTTCGGTATTCTCTGTTTGTGCCCAGTAATCAGGCGCATTATTGTTAATCCGGTGCACAGGGATCGACAGAGAAAACAAAAGAAAAAAAGATGTTTAAAAAAATCAATATTAAACTGTTCCATGACCAGCTAGTTCATTGCTGCCGGTCATTCTGTCGGGTACAAATTAGTGGGTTTCTTTATATTCATTATATATCAGTTATATTCTTTTTATTTCATTCTCTTTACCCTGAATGACACGAAATCTAAGGCGAAGAATACGTTCCTGATGTCCCTTACAGATTGCGCTGTTTTGTTTAGTTTCTAAGTAACCGCATGCAATAAGTTTTCTTTGTCCTGAAGAAGGGACGGTTGTCCCAAACATTTGACAATTTTCATTGTTCGTATCGATATATATATATATATATATATATATATATATATATATATATATATATATATATATATACTCTATATATATATATATACTCTATATATATATATATATATATATATATATATATATATATATATACTCCAATCATTTTCTTGAAGTATTTCGACCGTGTCACCGGTCTCTTCATCAGTCGTGTTTATTAATTTATTTACGACTGATGAAGACCGGTAACACGGTCGAAATATTTCAAGAAAATGATTTGAGTATATATATATATATATATATATATATATATATATATATATAAGAAAGTGGTTATATCAAGAAAGTGTGGTTAGAGTTTTGTTTTATTTTTAATTTTTTTTTTTTATTTTACTCCGATGAAAGAGACTTTATATATATATATATATATATATATATATATATATATATATATATACCGAAGAGTTAACTATCTTGATTAAAATAAATGATTCTTCTTTAATTAAAAAGTAAAATTCTTCTTTAAATTTTACTTTCATTGGAAGAACGCAATTACAAAATGAATACACTATTTAACCTTTCCTTTGTTTCAATTTTTGGACAATGACACTATAATAAATTATAAAAGTCTTACAAAAGGAAATTCGATATAAAACACGTGAAGGTACAGAAAGTAATTTTTGTACGCCTACATATGATATTGTTTAGTTACTTGTATATCCTAGTGACAAGTACGACCTAAATTTTCAACCAAGTCACCAAATATTTCAGTTATCAAGCATTTCTGAGACACAGCGAGACAAACGTTTACCGCAAAACATGACGAGGATTATAAAACATTTATCACACAGTAAAACGATTTATTAGATTTTCTTTGAGGAAAAATGTCTAACTTTTTTTAACGTTGGAATTTACTATCAATTATGAAAAATTGTTTTGTAAGATTACTCCCGCCAAAATTTATTCTAATGAAATTTAAAGTGAATAAAGATTTAGACAGAATGTCTTCATTATTGCCAGATAATAAACTATATAGTATTTGTACTGAATATGAAATTATCCAATATTACAAGTCCTCTTTTATCAATTCAACAGTAAGTTTTATTTATTTATTTTTACTTTGCCAGTAAAAACAATTTCTATTCTTATTTTGGGATACATTCGATATATTCTACAGTTTATTCCAGTCTAGGACTTGATGCTTTCTTGTTATATAGCCAGTATTATAATTCTGTTTCAGACATACAGTAGACAAAAACGATTGGGGATAAAGACACAACGTGATACAAATGATTTCGAAAATGTTTCATGCACAATTAAAGAGGTTTGCACCCGAGTTTTGTCAATTTTTGAGGAAGTGTATTTTTATTTCTACATTGAAGGGGAATTAGGAAAGAAAGAAAGAAAAACTGGGGTCATAGTTCTTATTATTGAGCTACAGTGGTTTACACTTTACCTTTCTGAACTTAAAATTTACCCAAGATTTATTCGTTTTTAAAACCTTGATTTGTCTTGTAGTTCTTAACGATACATAAATCATGTCTTCAAACAATACAAGCTATTAAAAAAAAGTTTTACTAGTAAATTGGAAATAAATAATGACCTTTGCACTCGATATGCGAAAAAAATCATGATATAGAATTTGAGAGTTAGGAAATATTAGGAATTATATAAATCTTTAAAATTGCATATAAATTACAAATCTTGTCTTAATATCTAAAATGGAACTTTTAAAAAGTGGGGGTTATATACTAAATTTAAATTATTTGTCAAAATACCGACGTTTTGTGTAAAATTTCAATTAAATTAATTTAGATGTTTTTAACAATCGATATTCTGCTTGGAAAAATATATCAACCAAATTAATGAATTACAAAATTTGGATTAGTTCCAAGTCTCAACCTCTTGTATCATAAATTATAAAACTGAAATACGCGTATAGGGGTATAAGAATTGATGATATATTGAATGAAGCACATACTGTAAAATCATGCAGATTAGAACATTTTGATTAAACAATTATTCCACCATAGAATATAGTCCCTGCCAAACTCTTATCAAAATTTGAATTGACATAAAAATTTTCAACTTGATGAGGTTCAGTAATAGATGAGTAATATGTTTGCACCAATGGAACCTATATTGAACCAGTATATACTAAGTCATAGCATCGTACGTAGTTGTGCTCAGAAGTTGAGGAGCTAATTTCCTTAATGAGAAATAAATGCCCGCTGATCCATTCCGAATCTGGTACATATCAGAACAAAACTCAATTTTAAATAAACTTATATTAACGCTGGAAAGCCGCTTGACACACACACACACAAAAGTAAATTCTACTTGGGTCGCTGTCATTCTGAGCGCGATTGTTTTATGGAGCACCAAAGTAACATAATCTCAAATAAATAAAGATATCTTTAATTATTGGAAGATATCATCAATTCATTTGATGCGCGCAATAATTTAATTAAATATCTCTTCAAATAATTGATGATATCCATGTCTTCAATTCGGAATTATTGCACATATTAATTGAAATAATGATAGCATTAATTATTCTGCGGAATTGATGCGAACGATAATTAAATTTTTACTCTCTTCAACTGAATGGATGAAATCAAGGACTGAATTGATATGCGCTACAATTCAGTTGAAGAGAGCAGTAATTTGATTGATTCAGTTATTGAATTATTGCTCTCTTCAATTGAATTAATGATATCATTAATTCATTTGATGCGTGCAATAATTCTTTTAGAGAGAGCATCTATATATTTAGAGATATCTTCAAATCATCATATCCACAACTGATGATCTCTTTAATTGAATTGTTGCTCTCTTTAATTGAATTGTTGCTCTCTTTAAAAGAATTTATGCGCTCATTAATTCCTTATACAAAAGCATTTTTAAAGATATTTTTAATTGAATTAAAGAGATCGTCAAATCATTTATACCGAGCTACAAATTAATTTTTGCGAGCAATATTTCATCACATTGATGCTTTCATCAATTAAATTGATGAGAGCAAAAATGGAATAAAAGCGCGAATCAAATCAATTATTGTTCTCATCAATTCAATTGATGCGCGCATTAATTCAATTTATGAGAGCAATAATTCAATTGAAGCGCTCATTAATTCAATTGATGAGAACAATAATTGATTTGATTTTTTCTTTAAATAATTAAAGATATCTTTGATTATACGAGTATGGCGCTCCATATTGATCAGTAGGGAATTGCCTAATATTTTAAATCATTTGCTTGCTTGCTCGCTTGAGTTCGGCTTGTAAAGCCATATTTTGGGAGAGAAAACGATCGCATTTGTGGCGTGGTCAATCTGTTCACCTGACCGCAAACTCACTGACACTTGCAATACGTTTCTGTTACGCCTGTATCTCATAAGAATCGGGCAGAACTCCATATTCAAGATACAAATTGAATGACAACAGGCGAGCTATATGTACCTCCGGAAACAGATGTAGGAAGAATCAACGTATTTGAGATTTACTTGTCAATTTCATAATCTGTGTGATTGACTCACAAGAACTAGTGGTACACATCTTATCGTTGTCATTTTATGTTCCAATTAAAACGAGTGAAACATTTACATATATTTATATTCTATCAACTTTTATCAGTTTACCTTAGTGTAACTACAAATAAAAATATTCAAAATAGACAAATATTGGGATTCATTCAACAAACGATAATTCATAATATGCAATCATCTTGCTCAGATGATCTTTTTCGCATACAAAATAAATAAATTAAAAATATGGAGCATGTGTCCGTTACATGGCCAATCCAAAAGGATTACTGTAATATCCAATTTTCTATCATTTTTAAGACTATTACATATGTACACACCTCAGTCGAAAGTGAATAACTGTTAGGGTATGTGTACGGACTGTACAGTATCAGAAAATGTGTACGGACTGTACAGTATCAGAAATTGTGTACGGACTGTACAGTATCAGAAATTGTGTACGGACTGTACAGTATCAGAAAATGTGTACGGACTGTACAGTATAAGAAATTGTGTACGGACTGTACAGTATCAGAAATTGTGTACGGACTGTACAGTATCAGAAAATGTGTACGGACTGTACAGTATCAAGAAATGTGTACGGACTGTACAGTATCAGAAAATGTGTACGGACGTACAGTATCAGAAAATGTGTATGGACTGTACAGTATCAGAAAATGTGTACGGACTGTACAGTATCAGAAAATGTGTACGGACGTACAGTATCAGAAAATGTGTACGGACTGTACAGTATTAGGAAATGTGTACGGACTGTACAGTATTAGGAAATGTGTACGGACTGTACAGTATTAGGATATGTGTACGGACTGTACAGTATTAGGAAATGTGTACGGAATGTACAGTATTAGGATATGTGTACGGACTGTACAGTATTATGATATGTGTACGGACTGTACAGTATTAGGAAATGTGTACGAACTGTACAGTATCAGGAAATGTGTACGGAATGTACAGTATTAGGAAATGTGTACGGACGTACAGTATCAGGAAATGTGTACGGACTGTACAGTATTAGGAAATGTGTACGGACTGTACAGTATTAGGAAATGTGTACGGACGTACAAGTATCAGGAAATGTGTACGGACTGTACAGTATTAGGAAATGTGTACGGAGTGTACAGTATTAGGATATGTGTATGACTGCACAGTATTAGGAAATGTATACTGACTGCATAGTATCAGGAAATGTGTACGGACTGTACAGTAGATGGAAGTTGTTGATATTTTTAGGTGTGGAGGATTTTACAGTTTTAACAGAATGAATTTTCCTTATTCCACGATCTAGCGAGTTAATGTATCAGGAACAGAAGATTTTTACATGCGTCAGTATAGCGTTTGGAATTATCTGTTAGAGACATAAATGTACTGATACGTGTAGTAATATTGAGGATTTTCATATGATGAAAATGGATCTCAGTTTAGTATTGATAACAGAATAAATGCCAAAAATCAGCCTGCAAACTTCTATCCCGTTTGAGAAATTTAATCAAGAGTAAAAAAAAAAAAAAAAAAAATAGATGCCTCATCTCTCTATTTGATCTTTGATACGCAGTTTTTGAAAGTTGTTTTTATTGCAATAAATGGGAACAATGTCTTTACTCTCTCATTAGCTGCCTTACGTAGGAATGTTCTACTCCCTTTGCAAGAAGTACAATTCATGGTGGCCGTAACTTTATGGCTTTATTACACCTCGTGCCTTTAAACGTCCTCCAATCAGCGGTTGTTGGCAGTTTGATGTATTATTCCGATGTGATATGTCAAGTGTACGTTGACTCTTTCGACATTGTATAAGTCAACCGACTTTTAAGAAAGGGACATTTAGTACCGACTTTATAAGACTGCAACTTTTAGGGATTAAACTTAATCTTTTGCCTTATATTTATTTTGGCAATATCCATTGTTTGCTGTACCAGATTTGTGTATTAAATAATTTCTTAAATCTTGCTACAATGGAACATTTATGTGATTTTATAGGTAACTATCATTACCAGGAAAACCATCTTTTTGCATGTTTTGATTGCCTCTGTCAGTTCACTTCTATCCGACATACATGTATATAAATAGATAGGAATACGTATATATACATATGTCAGATAGAAATTGAATTTAAAGAAACAATACAAAAATCACATAATTCAAATTACATGTCTATTGATTAATATAATGAAGGTGTGTTTGCATAATCGCATAGATCTATATAGCAAACATTAAATCTGCCATTGTCCGACAATCTATTTTGTGGACATCAGTTGTTAAATTTACGGTAAATGACAACCAGAACACAAGTATGAATTGCAGTATATTAAAAAGTTCAAATAAGCAGATATTGGTATTTGGCGTTGTCCCACTGTCGTTAGAGCGATTTCTTAGTATATTTTTTCTGGAAAAAAAGGAAGACAAAAATAGATGATATACATCTAAGAGTCGTTTGCTTCTTGAAGATGATAAAAACATTGGAAAATAAGTTTAAGAATGAACTTTCATTTTTCCTCACATTACAACTATAAACAAGAAAGTATATTGATAGATAAAACTTAACCAAGGTCACTTCTAAATCAACGTACTTTAAGACAATACCTGAAACCTAAAATTCGTATTTGGAAAAGGGATTCCAAAATAAGATTAATTTGTTTTATCTATTATCATAATTGAATTTTACTTACTGGTACGTTTGCCGTAATGCCCTGAGTTAGGGTATCCTAAACTACTGCCAAATCCAACAGAAGGTCCAAATCCACCAGAAGCTCCGAATCCACCAGAGGGTCCAAGTCCAAGAGTGGATCCGAGTCCACCAGTAGGTCCAAATCCACCAGAAGCTCCGAATCCACCAGAGGGTCCAAGTCCAAGAGTGGATCCGAGTCCACCAGTAGGTCCAAATCCACCAGAAGCTCCGAATCCACCAGAGAGTCCAAGTGTGGATCCGAGTCCACCAGTAGGTCCAAATCCACCACTTCCACCAAAAGGATACGTGCCATAGGTATTAAAGTAGTTATATCCGGAGGGTCCACCAAATCCAGACGATCCAAAACCACCAAATCCAGATGATCCAAGACCATCAAATCCACCAAGTCCAGAGGTTCCAAGGCCGAGTCCAGTGGTTCGTATACCACCAAATCCAGTGCTCCCTATGCCACCAAATCCATTGGTTCCTAGACCATTAAGTCCAATGCTCCTTATGCCACCAAATCCAGTACCACCTAGTCCAATAGGGTTGAATCCACCCACATTACTTCCAGGAAAACCAACAGGATAGGCGGATCCAAATCCAGTGTTTCCTCCAAAACCAGAAAAGCCACCCAAGGCGCCGGTGTTGAAATTATCAAATCCCCCTAAACCCGATAAACTAGTACCAAAACCGGTACCAAATCCATTTCTCAAACCTCCGAATCCTGTGGAACCAAATCCTCCGGAGAAAGGAGAATAGAGAAAATTTGACGATCCTGGTTGCCCGAATCCAGATACACCAGTCTGGAATCCAGCCTGAGGATAGTACGAACGGTAAGTGGCAGAAGAAAGACCACAGACGATTCCCAAAACAGCAAGCGCCAACATTTTCCTCTACAAAAATACATTGAAAATTATGAGATCTTTCAGTGGAGGTCATCAAAGCAGCATTGTATTTGAAAACTTTATAAAGAGGGTGTCATGATTTAATCTTTTCGTATAGATCAAGATAGAATTCTTACTTTATTTGTACGTTGTTTTGAATCTTTCTCGCGTACCCCCGATCGTTGTATTAAACTTTCTGTTGGTTCTGCTATTTATATTACCCGCGAATACTTCCTTGGTCTCTTTGACATTTCTTGATGGCATAGTTGACTTAAAACAGACCCAGTTAATATGTCCATCGTCAAAAAACATATGTTTTAGCATTAAATTTTCTGATAATTTATCAATCAAACTCATGATAATTAATTAACTTATTATTAATGACTACAAAGCCATTTGAATGAACACGATGCGTTTTACCTTCGAAATTATGTATAGAATTGGGGGAAATGTTGAGAGAGAAATCGTAAAACGAGGTTCAAATTCCATCTCTCAAATTGCAGAAGATTTTGTTTTTGGTAATGCACACATGACTATCATACATGACTTTGGTTTTATCTTTATCACTGACTGAAGTACAATTTAAAACATATACAAGCAAGAAATTAGAATAATTAATTGTTTTCTGAAATATTATCTTTCAAATGTCACATTTGTACAATGGCTGTTTTAGGACAAGTGGAAGATTGTTTTAAATGCCTATGTACATTTACAACTTATTTTGAATACAATTTTTTTCGCTGATCAAAGTAAATTTAAACTTTATCCATTTTACGATTAACAAACAAGTACTACTTATACTAATGCTTCTCATCGGCTCAGAGTTTGGCGTGAAGGGGTCATTGATGTGGGAGTAAACCGGAGTATCCGGAGGAAACCCATGTGTCCGAATGGGAGACCACAATACCCTCTCACATATGACCACTGTCGATCCGGAGGATCGAACTCAGGTCGCAGCGGTGAGAAGAGAGTGCGTTAACCACTACGCTACCCGGACACCCGTCATCAACAATAAATATTCTTTGAAAAGGCCTCGTAATACTGTCATATTGATACCATATTCATACTAATCAGGTAAGATCATGATACACATATTGTAACAGCTTGGAGAACATTTTAAGCGGAATGGAAAGGGTATGTATATCTGTCCAAAAATGTCTTTTGATATTGTAACGACAAAGAGTTAAAAAAAATCAAAACGGGTTGTGGTCAGAAATTTTGGTATAAGGTGGCAAGTATACATGGGATCTAGGGTCAAGTGTTCGTGTTGGGATGAATTTAGAGGTTACAGTTACGTTTTGAAGTTAATGTTAGGTTTATGGCTAAGGAAGGAATTAAGTTACATTAGTGGCCGGGGGGGGGGGGGGAGTTGATAGCAACGTTAAATTATTTTTTAGAAATAATGAGTTTTGTCTGGCTGATAGGAAAGAAACACATAACTGACTGTCTATATCAAAACAATGTCTAATATGATCATCGAAATCTATAGATACCAATTAAATCTCCATACTTGGACCTAGAGAGAACAGGGGTCCGGACCCCTCCCCCTTGCATTAGTGCATTAAGTAATGAGAGAACTAAATCACAAAATTATCATATGATAATCATGTACAAAATTTTCTCAAACCAATGCATACAGAAACATTTTTAATATCCTTTCATTTTTAATTTATCTAAGGTGATAGTGGAAAGTATTTTGGGTTCTGAAACATGTAGGGAGGGGGTATCATCAATATTAGGTTGTGACCAACTAATAGATAATTATATTTGCCTTTTATGTCAATACTTGTAGTTCATATTGATGTTGTTAATCAATTATGGTCCTAAATTACATGTAATCCATACTTTCTGGTGCTCAGAATATGTTCTGAGAAGGTGTCCCTCTCTCGCTTCAATTTTCTCTCATTCTGGGCTAGATCCGCACCAGAATACCGTGCGAGGGGTTTAGACACTGTGCACAATCAAAAACTCTAAAATCCTGCTCATCTTAATAAGAGACCTACAGGCCCTATCGGTCACCTGAGTAGTAGTTAAAAGTATCACCAATCCTAAGGACTAAGGACAATGTAGAAAAAAATCCCTGTTCTGGACATCTAAGTTAATCTTAATAATCAGCAACAATATAAATGCCCTTGAAAGTGCCTATACCGATGAGAGGCTTTACATGATACAATATATGTAACGTTAACACGATATGACTAATTTGGACCCGTCCTAGTGTCAAAACTCTGGGGTTGCGACATTCAATATTTTGGTACATCCTTTTCAGCTTTTCCTAAATATGCATTTAGTAGTTTTCATACTGAAGCAAATCTGAACCAAACCGGATCATGAAATCTACAATTTTGGTCAATGACTACCTACTCCTTACTAATATTTATTTAATTTCAATTTGGTATCAATAGCATTAATAAAGAAGGTATTTTCAAATGTTTATGCATATACACTGTATATACCAAATTTGGCCCCACCCTGGGGTTAGAACCTCTAACCCGGGGATCATGAAATTTACAATTTTGGTAGAGGTCTTCCTGCTGTACATCATTATGTATATAGATTTTTTTTTACACATGTATAGTTGTACAGAAGATTTTTGAAAATTGGTCAATTTTGACTGTTTTTGTCCCAACTCTAAGGCCCCAGGGGTGCAGGTGTCCTGAAATTTACAATGTAAGTCTAAAGGTGCCTCATACCAAATCTGAAAAGAATTGGAATGGTAGCTAAAATGTTCAATTGTTAACGTATGACAGACGACGACCAATTGCAATAGGTCATCTGAGTTTACTCAGGTGACCTAAAATCTACCTTTCATCTGGGACCATCCACCTTCCCCTTTGCTACAGACCTTTTGCTGGACCATGTAGGCTTTCATCAGAATTTCTTCAGCAACTGACCACGTGTCTTAGTTTCGTACTCGAAGCCATCAACAGTGTATATGCTAGGAATCATGGTGACGCTTACATATTGCATATCAAGTTTTTCATAAAGCACTCGGTTACACTTGACATGAATCCTAAAATTATTTTATACGTTTTTTACACATATAATATTACATCAAACTGGGGTATTTTCATTTTTTATTAAAGTTGTCTGGGACTACAGTGCGAAACTACCCCTAGCTACATGTATATAATAACTGGTGCTTGATGTAACAATTTTATTCATACTCATGTTTAACCATAGGATTATATGTATCAATATTTATTACATATATACTATATTATGAATTATGCTTTGAATTTCTGAGAGATCCGTAGGGATCCGGGTTATAATAGATCCTCAGTACTCCTTGCTTGTCGTAAGAGGCGACTAAATGGGGCGGTCCTTCGGATGAGATCGCATAAACCGAGGCCCCGTATCACAGCAGGTTTTGCACCATAAAGATCCCTTCCTGCTCAAAGGCCATAAGCGCCGAGCATGAGCCTAAATTTTGCAGCCCTTCACCGGCAGTGGTGTCGTCTCCATATAAGTGAAAGATTCTCGAGAGGGACGTTAAACAATATGCAATCAATCAATTTCTGAGAGCTCAACATACTGATATCAAAATTTTAAAGTAGTGTTTATTATATCTATTTAAGATACCCCCACCAGGAAACCTGGCTGTATATTAGATTTACCCTCATTGTGAAAGCTACTATATAACAGAATTGCCCCTATAGTAAGTTCTTCCTTTTGGTTTTAATTTTGGAAAAAAAAAATGTTCTACAGAGAGCCAATCGGATTATCAATGAATACTGTGCATATAAAAGTATGCTTTTTGGGTGAAGCAAAAAAACAAAGCCTTTTTATGTCCATCGTTCATTTGTTTGAAAATAAAATGAGTATATCGCATGCTATTCACAAGTGAAACCAATTTTCGCTTGTATAAGTGGGGGGTCACTATAAAGCCTTTTATCCGTGGGAGTAATCTTGCTATATAGCCTGGTTTCCGCGGGGTGGAGGCTGTTATATAGCCAGGTGTCCGGGAGGCTAGGGGGAAAGGCTAATTGTACTATAGAAGAAGGCAGTTTGTTTCCTGGACATAGTTGAAAATTCAGACTAAATTGCAATATGTCGTAAAGGTGTTTCAACCCCAGTCCATTTCGTACTGTTTTAATTATCATAATGCTCAGTTTAAGAGAGTTGTTTTATTTTCTTGCCAAACGTTTGACACACGTACTCCGGAAAAAAATCCTGCATCCGCGCTTGATTTATCCATATATTCCATTATCACCTGCATATGGTGTCTATGTCTCCTAACCGATTCAATATTCGAGAGCATGCTCTGTTTGTGATCAATTTCTGAACCGGACCAGGCTACTGACAAAAAGGTTGATGTGCTACAGGAATTTTATTAGTTATCCTAAACATCTGATCCTATCCCAGGTGCTTCCAGGGGTCCGTGTTTTCCCGTGAAAGGAGACTTACGCAAACTTCAAATAAGCTTCCCATGAATGTCAAGGAAAAAGAGTACTTTGATTTGTAAAATCAAAGTTACGATAATTTCATCATGTACAAGAACAAAAATATTTTTGAAAGCTTGATATCATGGAGAATTATAATTAACTCTAAATTGCTAATATATACATTTTATATCTTTAAAATCATTGTATCTTTAAATTTAACTGTCCCTGATGAAAGTTTGGAAAATTACATAAAAATTATCATGAAAGTATTGACTTTACACTGTCGGAAACTGCAACAGAAGAAAGTTTCCGCAACTTTAGCTCGCAATTACCCTCCCCCCCCCCCCCCCCCCCCGCCAAACTTAATTACGTTGTGAACTGAAGAAAAAACAAGAGGCCCATGGGACACATCGCTCATTTGAGTCACCTTGGCCCACATTAAAGATTTTCGCTATATATTCGCATATAAAACTTTGATCCTCTTTTATGGCCCCATCCTATCCCCAGAGACCATGGTTTTAACAAACTTGAATCTGCACTATGTCAGAAAGCCGTCTTGTAAATTTGAACTTTTGTGGCTTAGTGTTTCTTGAGAAGATATTTAAAATAATTTCTTATATTTTCAATATATAAAACTTTGACCCCCTATTGTGGATCCATCCTTACCCTGGGACCATGATTTTTTTTTAAAAATTAATCTGTACTATGTCAGGAAGCTGCAATGTAAAATTGAACTTTTCTGGCCCAGTGGTAGTTGAGAAGATTTTTAAATGACCCAACTGTTTTTTTTTTCATTTTTGTGATTATCTCCCCTTTGAAGGGACATGATCCTTCTTTTGAACAAACTTGAATCCACTTCACCCAAGGATGATTTGTAACAAGTTTGATTGAAATTAGCCATGTGGTTCTTGAGAAGAAAAGTTTTAAAGATTTTCCCCTCTATTTTCGCATATAAAACTTTGATCTATTGTGGCCCCCAAAACCGGTCGCGGTAGCTCAGTGGTTAGATCGTTCGTTTCGTAACCGGGAGGTCGTGAGTTCGAGCCCCGCTCGTGCTACAGGCCGCATCAAACCTAATACGCGAACATAGGTAGTGACTGCTCCTTCGCCAAACGCTCGGCATTTAGAAGTAAATTGATTCATTGTATATTGTTTTCCGCCACACTCAACAATTTTTCAGTTATCTGGTGGTGTCCAGTTTTTATTGGTGGAGGAGAGAACGAAGATACAATGTACCCGGGAAGAGACCACCGACCTTCCGAAAGTAAACTGGCAAACTTTCTCACATATATCGACGCTAGCGAGAATCGAACCCGCGCCGACTAGACGTGAGAGGCTTTGTGATTTTGAGCGCAATATTGTAACTACTCGGCCACGGAGGCTCCTTTCCTTATAAATATTAACATAACTTAGTAGGACTAATTTACACCAAAATACATACTCCTTTCTGAGAAACGGGCTCCGTAAATCGTCGAACTTTCAGTTTCGTATCTGGGGAGCAGTTTTTGTAGCGAATACAATGCCCTCTGGTGTCATAACGGGACATAAAACGACGAATGCAATGAAGCATAACAGGATTAATAAGGAAAGCGAAACAACTGATTGAATCTCGATACAATTAAGAATGTCGAATCAAAAAATCTAAGTTAGAATTTGAAATGTAACAAATGCAATAATGCAATAAGGTGAGATGGAATTAAGGATTTCATTTATATTATAATCAAAGATGCAAGAATGAAGTAAGACGAAAGAAAATGTAAAATTGAGATATAATAATATGAAATGGAATTAAACATGTCATGTAGCAAACTAAAATTTAGAATCAAGAGTCAGCACCCTGCGTCACAGTACCCACACGGAGAATTTGTTTACTATAAAAGTACTGGGTTCGTCTAGCTTTAGATTCCGGTATTTCCAGACCATATCATGACATACAAATAGAGGCGAATAAGATCTTTCAACAATTTATTAACATGAAATTAAACTAGATATGCATTAATCTTCTATAATAAACATATTTTGTGGTCAGTCTTTGTGAAATGAATAAGGATGGATGATTCGAAGGGAATCGAAGAATTTGGTGGAAATCAGAGGAAAGTGAATAATATACCCTAAATCAAGAATTGATTGATTGATTGATTGATTGTTGTTTTCCGCCATACTCAACAATTTTTCAGTTATCTGGTGTCGTCCAGTTTTTATTGGTGGAGGAGAGAACCCAGATATAATGTACCCGGGAAGAGACCACTGACCTTCCTAAAGTAAGCTGGCAAACTTTCTCACATACATCGGCGCGAGTGACAATCGAACCCGCGCCGACTAGAAGTGAGAGGCCTTGTGACTTTGAGCGCGATGCTCTAACCACTCGGCCACGAAATTAAGAATGGAAATTGAAATGTTAATAAGGTAACATGGAATTAGAAATGTCATGAGGTAAAATAAAAGTTAGCATTAAGAATACAAGAAGGATGCATAGAATCATGGCGGGAATTTCCTTCTGTACAGGTGAGCTAAGAAAGATTAAGACAAACTTGAGTTGGAAATGGAACCTCTGCAAGCAACATATGTTTTTCTTTCTCCGAGCCACGTATACTAATACATACATGTACCATACACAATTTATAAACACAACAGAAAATGGCATAAAGAAACGCACGTATTGTGCAATATCACACAATCATTAACAATGTATGTATACATTCGCACGTAGCATTTTAATTTTAGATGACGATTTGGGGTTCAATCGCAGTTAACAATAACGGAAAGCCTCAAATACGATGAGCGAGATCAGTGCTCATGCTAGTTACCGAAATAAGAAAATACATGAAGGTATGAACTGCAACGTTTGTGCGTCATCTTGGTAAACATGACAAACACACGGAAATAAATGATTTCGTATCATAGACAAACAAAACCACTTGTTATATAAATCAAAATCATGAATGAAAGTTTAATTTACATCAATCATTTTAAAAATTTATATGTAGTAGAGTTTCATGTTGTCCTAGTTACATAGTTGACGACAAACAGGTGAATTCAATGTTTGTTGTACAGGAAATCATTCAATGTTGTACAGGAAAATGTTACCTCCGTGTCTTGACATCGTTGACAATAACATGGTACATGTAGGTTTGGTAAATATCTTCACTCAAAATCATGTAAATGGCCAATGTACATTTACCAACACTAAGGTGGAAGGGCATAGCTTTATCAATAATAAATCTGCGATGAATTCTCTTTCAAGTACACACTCTTGGTAAAACTTTGAATTGGGACTGAGATAGGGACATTGAGATTATCCTTAAACATTGTTTTGCCGATGATAATGTATCCTTATAAATCCTGGAAAAAAAATCAGTCAGTATCTCTCTTTCTGTCTCTCTTTTACCAGCAAACCAAATCGACGTCCTCAGAATGTCTAGAAGAGAATACATACGCTATTTCAAAGGACACAGTACTATATTAGGTATAACTATAGGGACACCTATAAAAGTTTATCTAATACTCTCTTTCGAATTGTGAAAAACTGATTTTTGAGACAAAATTTTATTATGGACATGTCTTCACAACGCTTGTCCTCATTAATCTAATACTCTGTATCTACATCTTGAAGGTCACATTTATGACGACATAATTGTGAGGACAGGATTTTTATCCTCATAGTGCAGTTCTGTCCTCACAACTTCTGCCAAATGGTTAAAATTTGTCCTCAATTTACACTTTTAATTGCATCTCGATCTCTTCTCTCTCAAACATTGTTTGTCCAATGAAAATAAAACTATAAAAATCCTGAAAGAAATGGGTCAACTCTCTCTTTCTTTCTCTCCCTCTATATATATAATACAGAAAAAGTATAGAAAAATCTACACAAGTAGTAGTATAATAAAAACACCCCTGAAAAAGTAAAGAAACAACAACACATGTACTTCCATGTTTCCAGAAGGTGTCGCTAATGATGATGACCGCAGAACATAAATGGGGAATGAGAGACATGGTGGATCACACATCAACTATTTCATTTTTTTTTGTTTTTTGTTTTTTTGTTCAGATGAAAGCGTTTCTCAGTTTTACAGATGTAGCAAGAAAAGATAAAGGCAAAGACTGGACATGTCAGAAAATGGTGCCGAAGTTGTCGTCTCCTGTGACAGTTTGGATTAAGCAACTTCGGGTTTGATACAGGAATGGATAATACCTACTATGAACATTTTGTGCAATTTTGGAGGAGAGACTGTTGTATTAAAATATTGTGTTATGCAATAGAAGAATGCGAGACCCCACACAGCAATGCATGCCCTTAATCCTTATAACTGCCTCACACAGAATCACGTGACCATCATAGAAAAGCACGTCGCCTAACCGGACTTAAATCCAATAAAAAACTTGTGGTAGGTCATAAAAGAATCAGTCAGGTACATACAGGCTGGGAAGCTACAGTCATGAACGTCTGGTTGAGTCTGAATCAAAGTTGCACGTACAAAGACAATCTTGTAGATTATAGATACAATTTTTATAAGAATTTACGATATAAAACAAATTTTCACATATCAAATTTTGTTACAAAAAATAATTAAATGGCTAACTTAAGACATTGATGAACATATTGCACTAAATAAAAAAAATTATAATCTAGTAATGCCAAGTAATATAAGAAAATTTGGTTTAAAAGACCTTTATAATGTTAAAACTTTTTCACAGGTTTCTTGAAATCAGACATATTCTTAATATCTCCTTAATGGGTGTAGAGATTTACCAAAGCTGTAATATCATTGTCACAAGCAGGTTAGAAGTATATTTAATTTTTCCATCCAAAATGTTTTATTTTTGCATTTGCATATAATGAATCGGCGAATGGATCCTTATATAGAGTATACTACACATAGTTCTCTTCGTCTCCGCACACGGTTTGTGCGCAAATGATTTCTGGTGAAAATTTATGTATAGGGGGTCTGATTGACTACTGACATTAAGCTTGTATACTTATATTAAAACTCTCAAATATTTTATCCATGCCAGTTTAGTTATAATTCACCGTTAATAAAAGATACATTAATTCGAAATGAATCTGGAAGTAGTAGAGTGCGATCCATTATAGTCATGGTCAAGGTTTGCACATTAAAGTGTGTGATACACAGACGTCATGTGAGAGTGGACACGTATCAGGAAGGTAGGGGCGGACGTGAGGGAATGGACCAATCAGAATTCAGGACGTGAGAGTATGGGCCAATTAGAATTTAGATAGGATGATTATTATTTATTATTTCTTGCTTTCCGCCACACTCAACAATTTTTCAGTTATCTGGTGGCGTCCAGTTTTTGTTGGTGGAGGAGAGAACCCAGATACTAGATAGTATGACAGACCAAAGAAGTATCACGTGATGAAAGTGGTACCCGAGAGGACGTTGTAAAATCATTCTTTTTTTAAATTTCCCCTTACATTGGACCCCTGAAGTGTGGGGTTTATACTGAGGTGTTGAACAAGTTGTTTCCGGAAATCAATTGACCACTAAATGAATTAAGAGACATAATGCAATCGCGGATATTGTGTCGATGTAAAAACAAATATATAGTGTTTAATACAAACAAAGAAGTTTTTAAAACAAATATATAGTGTTTAATACTAACAAAGAAGTTTTTAAAATGTAGGTATTTGACCAAGATGACAAAACCTGATGCATCAATAACAGAAGACAATAGACATGAATCAGGAACGAGCAATAAGTTGTTCAAACCGGATGTGAATAGATCATAACACAAGCGTGATAATCCGTATTGGAATAAATATTTCCGATATCGACAAACATTCTACTAAAGATGATTATATTTCAATATAAATACAAATCCGATTCTTAAAAAATGCATCAATAATATATAAATAATATACAAAATCGTTTATTTTGAAATTGGAGTAAGAGAGGAGTTCTATACAAATTTATTGATGACCTACATATGCTGTGTGATACATTTACTTTCCATAATTTGTAAAAATATGCTAGATATATACTATGTCAATTTGATAACAAATAACTGATTTCAAACAAAGAACAAGAAAGCAACTTGAAGCAAACGTCAACGTTATCAAGCCGCAGAAGATAGGACGAAATCATTCTACTTTACTGTTATTATTACTTCTTTTCATAAGATCGGATTATACTGACGATATGAATTTTGTGCATCACTACAGGATGAAGAGTTAATTGTGAAGTCATGCTTTAATTAAAATGACTTTTAGTCAACAAAATTGATTAGTAAAGATAATTTTACGCAAAACGTAAACGAATTTACAAGGTATATACGTTTGGAGTTTTTACTTGTCTAGAAGTCCCGTGGGGATCCGGGCTAGAATAGGTCCACAGTACCACCTTGATCGTCGTAAGAGGCGACTAAAATGGGGCGGTCCTTCGCATAAGACCGTAAAAACCGAGATCCCTGTTACAGTATATGTGGCACGATAATGATCCCCCCCTGCACAAAGGCTATAAGTTCCGAGCATAAGCCTAAATCTTGCAGCTCTTCAACGGCAATGGTGATGTCTCCATATGTATGAAAGATTCTCAAACGGGACGTTAAACAGTATACAAACAAACAAACTTGTCTACAATCGACTCCCCTTATCACCTCAACACCACTTAAATATATTACTAGTTGTGTAAATCCGTTAAAATAATACCTAGTCCACAAAATACTGTACACCTTTTTGCATTTCATGAGCGAATAGTGATAGAAATGAAATAAATTGAACCCGAAATAAACAAAGTCCAAATTGACAACTATAATGTTTTTTAAAGGCCGCGGAAGAGCGCGGTCTGTTTTGAAACGAGTTTTTAAAATGTACATGCGTTTCTGCGGGATTAATATAAATGTATATTTTTATTGATTTCTTCCCAAATTACCCTAATGTCGATATTAATTGGGGATTAAAGTTATTATTGATTTCAGCGTTTGATTTGTATAATCGCTAGATAGAAAGAGTACATGCATTTGAAATTTGATAAACATAGTTGTCAATTTGTACTGCCTTTGATAGATAAAAAAGAGTTTAATAAACATACAAACATTTGTACTGCGTTTGTTTCGGGTTCAATTTATTTCATTTATATCACTATTCAATACAAAAAAAGATGTGCAGCGATTTGTGGATTCAAGACTATTTTTGCGGATTCACACAACTAGTAATATATTTAGGTGGTGTTGAGGTGATAAGGGGAAGCAAGCCTAGACAAGTAAAAACGCCACAAACATATAGGCCTTTTAAAGTTGTTTACCTTCTGCGTAAAATGCCTCGGATAACTAATTTTGCTGACTAAAAGACACCTTAATTAATGTATGACTTCACAATTGTTCTTCATCCTGTAGGAATGTACAAAATGCATATGATCAGTGTGGTCCAATATGATAAAAGAAGTAATAATAAAAATTAAAATGACTTCTTTATATCTTCTGCGGCTTGATACCTTTGATGCTTGCGTCAAGGTGATTTCTTGTTAAATTTTATATACGCTTGATTTATCTATCTAGAGATTATACAAATCAAACGCTAAAATTAACAATAACTTCAATCCCCAATTAAATACTTACAGTAAGTTTTGGAAGAAATAATTAATAAAATATATTTACATTCATCTCGCAGAAACGCATGCACATTCTAAAAACCCATATCAGGACAGATCGCGCTCTTGCACGGCCTGTTATAAACTTGATAAGAGGAAGAACTGTTCATGAGACTAAAAGCATCGTTGGATTATGTGTAAATGTGTGGGGGAAGATGAGAGAACGTCTTGATCAAGCTGACCATTTCTTTTTGCAAAACATTTTTCGAGCTACAGCTAAAGTATGGACAGTTGAAGACCACGAACGTGTAGATAAATATAAACGAGTCCAGGGAATTAGAGAAGATGCGGACAAGTAAATGACCAAATGACCAACTTTTGTCTCTTATCTCAAGACATTTATTACGAAAATGAAGATTTATTAGACAACGAAATAAACAATCGCACTTTAAGTGAGGAGTTACTGATGGACGACTCGTTGGATCTGTAGATAAGGCGTGGAATCCCTTGGCATCAAAACGTCGGGACTTTTAGGTGTCTATCTTGGGATTATTTTGAGACTCCATCTTATACTTGGTTACAAAACCAGTATCATGAATATATGACTTTGAGTACTGTTGAGGAATATCAATGAAAACTCATTTCGGTGTACACACATCAGAAAACAGTTACTTCCGTGCACGAGTCATCATTAACATTTGCGGTTTTTTAAATACATGCAAAATAAATTTTAAAAATTGAAAATGACAGCGTTTCGGTATCACTTCCGTAAATGTCTACAGTGTTTTGTTATTTAGTCAGAAGTTCACATGTATTCTTCTCGCTGCAAGCCAGAGCTAGGGAATGAACGCTCCATCGAGGTAGACACGACTAAAAGCAACGCGTACATAATAGACCTTCGCGAATGGGAAATGGAACAACATGTCTCCTATGCAAACCAAAAAAGGGGATTAGTTTAAAACATTTGCGCTCGCTCTGGACATGATTTACTCAGCATTGGAAAAATAAAGTAAGAACTGCACAACCACATGTTGGCCACCATTTTCTGTTCCATTCAATTAGACAATCCGCAGATCTATTTGACCATATACCAAGAGAAATATACCTATTCACCCTATTTTAATACACTATAATGTCAGTTTCTAACAATTCCTTATTGATTCGTTTGATTTTACATTGATAAACCATCCTACGTTGATTTTTTTGTCTCTTAATTAGGATGTCAAACAAATTCAATAAAACTGATTGTCTTTTAAATTACAAGACATCCGTTGTTTGTCTAAAAAATGTCCTCCGTACGTTGACTAGTTAAAAGGATTAGTGCATTAATACTTTCCAATTCATGTTTGATTTATTCAACCATATATCAAAGTAAATATGTATATTCACCTTATTTAACATACTACAGTATCAGAATCTTTCACAAATAAATTCAATAAAACCGATTGTCATGTATCTTTAGTTTGTGGAGAGAAATGCGCTTGAAATTCGGATTACGGTGTTAAAATGATTAAAACGCTCGTGTTATTGATCTATTCACATTCGACACGTTATTCATCGATACTAATCGTTTCCGATTCACGTCTATTTAACCATATATCAAGAGAAATATACCTATTCACCCGACTTCATATACCAAGAGAAATATACATATTCACCCGACTTTAATACACTATAATATCAGTCTCTAACAATTTCTCTTTGAATAATTTGATTTTACGTTGATAAAATATCCTAGCTTGAATTTTCGTCTCTTAATTAGGATGCTAAACAAATTCAATAAAACTGATTGTCTTGTAAATTACAAGATATCCGTAGTTTGTTTAGAGAAATGTCCTCCGTATGTATGCTTGTTAAAAGGATTAAAACTCCATTTAGTGATTGAATCCGGAAACACTTGTTCAACACCTCAGCATAAACCCCACTCTACAGGGGTTCCAACGTAAGTGAAATATTTTTAAAAGAGAATAATTTTACAATGTCCTCTCGGGTACCGATTTCATCACGTGATACTTTTCTTAACCCGACGGTCTGTCACCCTATCAACATTTTGAATGGTCCATAATCTCACGTCCTGGATTCTAATTAGTCATTTCCCTCACGTCCGTCCCTTGGCTTACCTCTCGACCAAATAGGCAAATTTCAATGGGCAAATCTTGACCATGACTATATAAATTCACACTATGCACAGGCAATTATATCGCTAAACGGAATGTTTGTGCATTGCTACAAGCAGTTTATGAAATTTAAAATTTTCTATGTATTATGTGTATAACATTCTGTAGTAAGGTATATATGCATTGTAAAGCACCTTTGAGCGTACACAATGTATGAAAAGGGTGCTGTATAAATATGGAATTATTATTATTTTATCATATTCACACCCTGTACGGTGTTGTAGGGAATACAACTGTCAATAGAATAGTCAATGCCCCATCCTTTTAGAATATTTTTGATATAGAATTTTGGGAATAAAGAGAATTTCTTTTCAGACTTCAAAGTATTTTTCTGTTAATAGGTTATTTATTTATTTATTTTTTTTATTAATCATCGGTTATCATTAATCTTGCGTGGTTCGATTTCCTGTATTGATATAGGCGTTCAATGCACTTTGATCATTGTCTTTTGATTAACTCAGGATACAATTTTCTGTATACCATCCTTAATAAAATTGTAAAAGTCGATATAAGTAAAGATATTTTAATGGAGATTACCAAAGCTGTAATATCATTGTCACTGGCTGTGTAAAAGTATTTTTGATTTTTCAACCCAAATAAATCTCTTTCGCATTTGCTTGTAATGTACAAGTAGATTTAGAACTAATTATTATTGATCTCAATAATTAACATTATACAAAGACAGGATATAATTTTTTTTAGATGAATATGCATCAAACTCTCCAGAAGGTAGTATTCTAGAGGAGCAGGAAATCGTCATTATCAATGGTAAAATCGACAAGTATGAATTTCAGTTTTAACAATGTTGCCTCCCTATGTGAGGAGAAGGAAATTGTCAATGTGAATGATAAAAAAGTATGCATTTTAGCTTTTAAAAATGTTGTTTCACTATTACACGTACGAGGAGGAGGAAGATTGATTGATTGTATATTATTTAACGTCCTGCTCGAGAATCTTTCACTAATATGGAGACGTCACCATTGCCGGTGAAGGGCTGCAAAATTCAGGCCTATGCTCGGCGCTTATGGCCTTTGAGCAGGGAGGGATCTTTAACGTGCCACACCTGCCGTGACACGGGGCCTCGGTTTTTGCGGTCTCATCCGAAGGAATGCCCCATTTAGTCGCCTCTTACGATAAGCTAGGGGTACTGTGAATCTATTCTAACATCCCGGATCCCCACAGGAAGGGTAGGAGGATATTAGTACACGTTTAAATGATGAAAACAAAAAAGTGAGCATTTTAGTTTTAACAATGTTGTTTCACTATTACACATGTGAGGAGGAGTAGGAGGAGGAGACCGTTAGTATAAATGATCGAAAGAAAATATATTAAACATTTCGATAAATTTAAACATTTCGATAAATTTTAATTTTGAATTTAAATAATTATTCTAAAACAAAAATTTACTTCAATAATTAATAACTATATATTTTAGATTTGAGTTATTTTAAAACAAAAGAATTATTTAAATATAAAATAGATTTAAGTTTTGAATTTAAATATGTAGGGCTCCAAAATGCGATGGTCACGCCAAAGTGCGATGGTGTGACACATTATTTCAAAACAAAAGATATAAAAATTTACTTATAAAAAATAAATGCATTGAAATTTGATGTCTCTTGTGTTTTCTGGTACAGGACATGCATGTATGAGCTGGGGAGAAGACAATATTTCCTTATATCCAGAGTACTTTAATCTTTAAACCTTGTGACGTAAAAATTAATCTCTGTTTTGTGTGTGGAATATCACTTATGTTTTGGATACTATCGTAGTAGAGATATAAGTATGGAACAGGTGTTGAGAACATTACGATTAACTGACGATGGTGAAATATACAACTTTTATTCTCTTTTATCCGGGAGAGGGGAGTATAAATAGCCGGGGTTTTTAAAAACCTAAAGGGAGGGGGGGGGGGGGGGGGGGTTACTCATGGTCACGTTCTTGTCGAGTAAGCTGGGAATTCGTGTAAATACAGCGCACGGACACTGTAGAAAATACGACAATATTAGTAGTAATGTGTAGAATACGACCCGCAGTACCATCGTACGACTTACTGGATCATTACATCATCAGAGTCTGTAAAAGGAAAAAGACGATGAGGCTGCGGAAATATAGAAACAAGAATCCTACATTGGAAGGATTGATTTTGACCAGTGGGATTACTGGTATTACATTCAGTAAGATATTGGTAAATATTGCTTATTTACATTCGTGATATCGAAAGCTACGAATCGTTGTTATAGAATGTTTAGACAACAGTCGGACTTGTGTTTTGTCATAAAAAATAAAACTTTAATATACAGAAGGGGAGGAAAGAAACGATTAAACGACATAATAGAGAAAGCGGTCAAATTATCAAAGAAAGCGAAAAATGAAATACAAGAGCATCAAAAGCTGTATACGAGGGGTCTTCTTTACATCCAGACTGTTGAGGGGAGGTGGCGGGTCTTTTTCGATGGGTCCCTGGCGCGGTCGTAAAGACCCGTAAACTACTTGAAGACGTTCCTCATCGTATCGATGATCGGACTATGAACTATCCGGTAGGTACGAGAACCAGCTTTGTGCTTTTTTGCTGCCCTGTGCCTAGGTCCGACTCAATTCTTCTCGTCTGAATTTTTTTTTTTTTTTTTTAAAGTTGTAAACCCACCTGCCTTCGAGCAGCAGGTCCAAATTCCTGGTAAAGGGTGATGGCTATTTTTGACCGGGAAAATACGCGGAATCGACACCATTTTGACAGAAACGAAAGGGCTACCATCTTGGAGGAAGCGGATGGCCCACCATCTGACCCGATTCAAGGGGTTAAAAATCCTCCTCCTATCCTACTATTCCTGGGATCGATAGGCAAACAAAAGTTGAAAATGTTCAGTTTTAATGTATGACACACACCACTGAACAATAACAGATTACAGAATGTTACCGGAGTCACTCGGGTGACTTGTAGCTGGCAAAAATATACAAATGGAAAATATCATTTGGTGTCAAAGCAAAAAGATAGTACAGATGTAGGTTAAATGATGTTTGTCTTCACCTGATTCTGTCTTTCAATTTCGAAGATTAATGGTTGAAGATATTTTCTTGCTATGTAAAGGATGGGTACTATTGTGTTATACAATGTACATGTGGTATAAAAAATTACAGAGAAGTATGGTAGTGTTCGTTATGTACAGATTTCAAAGTGGCAGTGTACCAAAAAAATTATGTCTTACTAAACTATGTTTTAAACACACGCACGCACACGCACACACACAGAGAGAGAGAGAGAGAGAGAGAGAGAACTTGCTATATATTTTAGCAACCATGGTTTTAAAGCTGATTCTGGCAAGCTACTATGGGCCCTGCAGAACTAATACATACACGAGTACATTATACACGTTAAGCTCTCTTGAGCTGGGAGTTGGGGTTGGAACACTGCAACAAGACTGTGAGGCTACGAAGAATGAGAGAAAAAAATATGTGAACACATGATTCAGTGAACGCAAGTTTTTAATACTTCAACGTTTAGAAAATGTATACATGGAATTTGAAATAGAATTATTTTTAACCTTGTTCACCCATTGATTTCGTGAAGTTTTTAAATTTTTGAATTTCCTCTTGTGTAACTGTTTTTCTGTGCGTTTCCAATGCTGATAGAAAATCGTTGAGTGTAACTTCACGTGGACACACCTAAAAATAATTGCATGATTTCACTAATTGATTACTATCCGTAATATTTATTTGAGACGTATTTAAACTTAACATTATCATAACCAATGTTTTATAAGGATTTTTGCAATCTACCGATCCCAAATCGAGTCGTTCGCAGAATTCCGTCAACTGTTCGATAAATGTAGGGTAAAAAACAAATAAACAAAAAACACAAAGGAGCAGACGAAAAATAAAATTTAGCAATTACATTATACAAGTTAGCAAGAACATATTTCATTGGTATCACTTTTTGCATGTATCGATTGTCATTAAAACGTTTTTGCGACTTCAACGAAGATATCAAGTTACATCAAACAATGTTTCGTACGTATCCTCAGCTTCAACTCTTATTGTTCTGTTAGGAACAACTTCAATTTCAGTATTCTGAACAAGCATAATTATAAAGATCGTCATTTTCACGTCTATCTAAGCGTATTCAACAGTTACATGTACAGAAGTATAATGTATAACTTTACTTTACCCGCGTTTCTGTCACTTTAGCGTTGCCAGCTGGTGTTTTGATCTCTTGTGTGTTTTACTTAAAACAATCATAATCGGATGTCATTATCTAACGAGTCAATACCCACCAACTTTCACTTTTGTTATAGTTGACTCATTCTCACAGAAATTTGTAAGTTTAGTTTCATGGTTGAATGAACTTCTTTAAAGAGACATTACAGCTCAATTTGGTTCTAAATCGTAAAATGACAAATTTCCCAGAGCTTTCTCTAATTTTGTTGCATAGTTGAATGTATAAACTTTGCAAAAACAACACATTTCTAAAGTTGAAAATTCTCGTTTAAATGCAAAAATTATTAGTTTTTGAAGGCCCTTTATTAACAACATTGAGACTTCCTTTTTCGGTCTTCGGACGGATGCGCATGGAGGGTAAACAATCCAGTGAGAGTTAGCGTACAATGGCCATACCCAGAATTTTGACATATTATGCGATAAAAGGGTTAAAATAGAACAAGATACAACATATACGCACGCTAGAATTTACGTGGGGATATCACGATGACCCTCTAGCCACGAGACATACACGCAGGACTTTAAAAGTAAGTGCTATTTTATCAAAACACGTGGTGTGCTTTAAAAAAAACAGTATTTGGTTATAGGGACATGAAAGGTTTATAATAATGATTTATAATTACTTAATTATAAGAAACAGGAAATAATTCCATACTGGAGAAGCGAGTGTGAACCCTTTTAAGGGGTATTTGAATAAGTTTTTACAAAACACGTGTGTTGTTATACTGAATCACGTGATGTAAAATGTCCGAGCCAGAATGAAGAAACCATTGAATTCCAGATGATCTTTAAAGCGCATTTGAGAGCAAATTAATGCATCCCTAATGTTCAAAATTGTCAGTATTGTTATGCTTTTTATTATTTTATCGATAGTATTTTAAAAAACACTCGATTAAAATGTGCAAAATGAGCTGTAATGCCTCTTTAATTTTTGTAGTAAGGACGCTTCGCCCATGCTTTGATTTAGGAAAGCTGATTTGATGTGTGATTCACTAATACGTATTTAAAGATAAAGTTTAAATTTTTTCACAGTTGATTGATTTTTATGAGATTTTTGGACTTTGAGTCGAATGTACTTTTGCTTCCTAAATCAAAGAAAGGGGAAAACGTTTGCAGATCAAAATAGTTAAAGCAGTTCATTCAATACTGAAACTAAGTTTTAATTTTTTTTTTAGAGTAAATCAACCATAATAAAACTGAAACTTTATCTGAATCTTCTCATTAGATAATGGCACATCAAATTTTCTCAGCTAAAGCAGAGTGGAGAAGATATACACGGCAAAAAGTCCAATAAATCTTGTAAAAATTCATTCAATGTTGACGAAACTTGAAATTGATCTATAAATATAAATTCATCTAGTAAATCATTTCAGTTTCTTAAATCAAAGAACGATGAGGAAAAAGTACGTTAACGTTGTGAGAGACGGACTGAAGGATGGATGGACGGACAAAAAGGAAATTAATAGTCCCCTTGGGCCTCGCCTGTAGAGAACTAAAAATATTTTAAAACAAAAACAAAACAAAAAAACTTAATAGAAGATAAATTATCTCATCTCTAGCGTAAACTTAATAGAAATGATGCAAAGAAAAGTTAACATATTCTACATCTCAAATATTAGTTTAAGTGAATTTTATGAATGTTAGGGCCAAACTGGGCTCACATCATGCTGTGTGCTTTCATCTTAATTGAAAGTAAGTTACATATGTGATCATGATGATATTCGAAACATAAATTTAAAACAGGAATATTGGACTTGACGCACTGTTCCATCGTGATTACTGGATGTTACCATTTACACATTTTCTAGACCGGAATACTGACCTTTTGGGGTGGTATGTCCACAATGGACGCTTTAACATCGGCCTTTTCACCCTCCTTACATGGAACAAACCAGTCATCTACAAATTGTCATACATTTGTAAGTTGCTCATATTCTTCAATGTAGTTTTATTGATGTAGTTTACTTATAGTTGATATCTGTCAAGCTTATATATAATGAAAAAAATAAATAAATAAATGAAAAGGGCTAATACAATGAAATGAAAATAAAAATATAATTCAAAATTCCACAATAAATTCCATGAGATAGGAAACACGAACTCCGTTAAAAAGTCACAGGGAAGCGACTTCGTAAATACCTTTCTGTTTCCACTGTTTTGAAGTCTGTAGTTCTCTGATTGGACAGAAAAGTGATTCTAACGTCAAGTTAGCGAGATCACTACCGGAGTACCCTTGTGTTTGTTCGCCTAGTACCGACCAGTCATCGTCATTCATCACGACCTTATTATCTTTGGTATGAATTTTCACTAACTGAATTCTAGCCTCTCTGCAAAGTGAAGAGTAATTGAGCTCTTATTTTACAACAACAGGAAGTATGTAAAGCCGTAAAGGTCCTCAAAAATCATAAACGCACTTGTCAGGGAGTGGTATGAATATTCTTTTCTGGAATCTCCTGAGGAAGGCGGAGTCCAATTCCCAGGGACAGTTGGTGGCACACAGAAGGAAGATTTTGTCTGAGGTGTGGGCGTTATCCGCCCCCTCCATTTGTTTCAATAGCTCAGTCTTGATCCGCCTCGTATATTCCTCCTCAGTAGTGCTTCGCTGTCGGCAGATGCTGTCTATTTCATCAATAAAGATCACCTATACAGGGTGGGAAAATATTCATTTGGGAAAAAAAAAGTATGGATAATAGATCAACACCCTCCTCACTCAGAGTCTACAGCAAACAACTCAAAATTACATGAAGGGAAAAAATCACGTGGAAAAAATCCTGAGATGATGTGCTTAAATAATTAAAATCAAACTAATTCAAAGTATTCATATTACAAATAGCATGTCAGAAAGAATGGCTTTATCTCATTAACAAAGATTATTTGCATGGGATGTGGAGAGAACACTAGAATCTCTTTATGCTGTTTCGATGCTCCTATTAAGTATAATGCAGAGAAAATCAGTGTTGGACCTCAACTACTGAAATATATCTTCTCTCGATATCCTAAGGAAAAGGTGTTTCCTATTGCACAAAAACATTCAACTAAAAACCAAGTATAAAAATAATAGAGTAATGTGGGTTTTTTTTTTTCTACAGGTACATTTGTATAGTACAAAATTAATAAAACTGATGTGCTTACAGATCGTCCGCTCTGTTTAGTTGCGTGGTGGAATAATTCTTTTATCAATCTGTAAAACAGAAGAAAATGTAAAACAGCAGTGCATGCTTGGAATATTTGAATCGCTAGACCATTCTACATCATGTAGGTACATGTATCAAATCATCGCAACGATATCGCATGATATATCGCTGTGGGAATTTGTGTTAGCAGTGAAAAATCGGAAAATGTTCACGAAGTACTGATCGATGGTCAATAACGATAAGCGACAGACTGTCATTTGGATTTAACAATAACGGCCAATCTTCACGAGAACTGTAAAGGAATAACTGTTACTGAATGTTTGTTTTAGTACATGTATAATATGTTATACAGAACAAAGAAATAACTTGTAAAGATATATGCCAGAGAGTAATGTAACTATTTCAATCTTGTTTGTTACTTTTAGTGACTGTCAACAATATATGTGAACATTTGTTGTGGATAGATTTAATGACTGAAGTCGAACCCGATTATAATCCATTATATAAAAAAAAATTTATAAACTAACAATATCGAGATCGTCTGTATATCACAATCACCGTTCCCTCGCTAATTTCCGTGCGTAACACAAATGCACATGATTTTTCTGATTACAATCACGTTGGTAATATTTCTTTCTTTCTTTTCCTGTAATTTTTTTAATATTAATATTTCCATTTTTTCCCTTTGATATCATTACAAATTGTCCTCGTGGGCGCTGCAGTTGTGAACACTGCGTATTTATACAGAACTATTTTGATAAATACATTACGTCTATTCTGACTGCTGGGAATTCCCATAAAATAAAAGTAGAAGGTTAATATTAGAAATAAATTTTATTTTTGAAATTGTAAAAGGATGTCAACTACAACGCCTCTCGCAGGCATACTTCATGAAGAACGTTACTACGCTATGCCTGATACATTTGTGCATTAATAGGCGAAATCAAGTATCTGAGGAGATTCTAGATTTTACGCCTCATAAGAACTTCATTTACAAAGAAACTAAAGAAAAATCGAGTTTAGCACGATGGATATTGTTAAATTTGACACAAGTTTGTAATAATATAAATCAATTTATAAAATTAATTACAGATAGAAAGAATAGTTTAAAAACAGTCACGAGGATAATAGAATAATTTTAGGATTGTATCCCCCCCCCCCCTAAATACCCCGGTATATAATTTTTCTCCACTCATCATTATGTAACACAAATTTTGACTCATTATTTCATCCATTGATATCATACTGCCATATCTTACTTCTCACTCTCCCCAACCCAGCTGGACACAAGATCAGAACTGGACACACAGTAAAAGGTGGACTTTATCTCCGAGGACACGGCTTGGGCCAGGCGGGATTTTCCCGTGCCTGGCGGTCCATAAAGTAAAATTCTCTTCCATGGTTTGATGTTTCCTGTAAAAAAAATTAATGAGAAACAACCAGAGAGAGAGAGAGAGAGAGAGAGAGAGAGAGAGAGAGAGAGATTTTGTTTTACTGTTACTCCTAGCTTTCTGTTTCATGGTACTACTTCACATTTTCATAATCTGTGCCGTGTGAAAAAAAAATGTCGATTGAATTTGTTAAGCATGCAAGTTTACCTCTGTACATGCTTCATGTAAATAGGGGTTCCACAGATCAAATATTGTGATAATTGCCATCAGTGTTCACGCAGAATCAAGAGTTAAATATTTCGTTCCATTGTTTTTGCATTTTTTTTTTTTAAATTGTGACGATGGGCATTTCCTCATGACCGCTTTGTAAATATTGCGCGTATGAATACGGAACTACTTGGCAATCATGCTTATTTCAATGGCTGGAACAGAAATGAAAATAGAATGTAAATACATGTACACGAAATAACTTGCATTTTTGACACGCCTCATTTAAGTATACCGACATGAAGCGAGCAGTTTATACCCCTCATATATTTTCAAAATCTTATTTATTTGTAAGTGTAATTCTGCGGTATGTTTTCCTTTGATCTTAATGTAGCCATACTTTAAAGAGAAAAAAACCTTTAGTAGAATTCCGACATAACTTCTACGGGTGTAGTTTAGCTGTGCAACTTCCAAAGAACCGTACTACAATTTCCACAGAACATTAACACAGCTTCCACAGAACCATAATATAACTTCCGCAAAATCGTACAACTTCCAAACTTTAAATATATAACAACAACTATTTTATACCATTTATTTCATGATGAAAACATAGGAATGCAACAAATAAGCACCCAAATCATTGATATTTTTAATTAATACAGAAAAATAAATACATATCAATCAGAGACATATATAGCAAATGTTTGTAATAATTTTCAGCTGCAAAAGGCATGCATTTTTAAAATTGCATAGATTTCCTTGAATCACTTTTACAACTGATCAATTACTTAATGCCATAAACCTCACTAAATCAGAACTCAGCTGAAATTACTCCCATGGTCTAACTTTTCAACACCCAGACATGAAATGGACTCGGAATTTTCGAAATACATATCCTCGGTTACAGTAGAACAGTTGACCGCTCTAATTTTCCCCCTTTTTTCGAAGCAGGCGGATGTAGGAAAAAACTCACTTTTCCCAGTATTTCATATCAGATGACCTCTTGTACTTTCAATCATCGCGTTTTCGTTCTTACATATCTGAGATAACGTAATATCACTGTCATCCAAATCACTTTCACCCTCTAAAAAATCAATGTCCTACTTTAAAAAGATAATAGTATGGTCCTTTGCATATCTTCTGTTTTCTACTTATCAAAGGGTTCTTTTTTTTTATTGAACAGGTGTTGTGTTATTTCTAGTAATACTCTCAGTCAGTGTACATGTAGAATTTATTTTGTATGTGCATCAATCGAACTTGCTAGAACGAATCACACAATTTGTTCATTAATCTTGAGCGTCAATAATGGTATTTCACATAAATTTCTTTGATGTCCCTGTAAATATTCTAAACGACCACAAACTCATCGGCTTATAAGGAAAGTAATATTCCTCATAAAAGATCTTAGCAATGCTTTACTCTGTAGGGATTGAGAATCTGAAGGATTTAACGACCATCAAAGAGCTATCGTTACTGATCATCGCTAAATTCATCATTGTTAAAGGCTGAGAAGAAAATGTCTGAAAGTTACATTTTATTTAATTGTTCAGCTTGGAAATATTTTATGCAACACAACTGATTTTTTTTCTAAATTTTTATCTTGAATTGGCATTGTTTGATAATAACATCTTCCATAATAGGACTAACATCAGCTCGTAAACACTAATCCCAGCAGTGAATGTCTACTATTTGAATCAACATTGCAAAATTGGTATAATGTATTACCTGTAAACAGGTGAGGGAACAATAAAGGAATTATTATGGCTTCTCTCAGAGCTTCTTTGGCATCGCTCAGGCCCGCAATATCCTGGAATCTAACACATCCTTTAGCTATAATTGTGTCTTCTATCGCGCTTCTCCGCACCCTTTGTTGGGGATCACCTATATCAAAATAAATAAAAGAAATTTTCTCAAATTCTATCCTTATTTTTAAATTCGTTCACAGAGTCCCTTATTTTCTTACCTTGTGTAACATGTATCTTTTTACCGTTAAGCTGTTCGATTTTTACTTGTAGAATATTTGTTTGAGTCGTCAAAGTTTCCCCTAAATGAAATATTAAGTTCTGGAAAAAAAAAAATAAGTGTCCAGACTGAAGTGAATTTACTAAATAACATTCCACTTTTAACTTTAAACGTTTGTTCATTTCACCTTATAGAATGGATCCGCTTCCTTCTTGGCGAGTTGCTGCACCAAAAAGCGACATCTGGACACGCACTGATACATCATCTGAATATCAACGTTTGAAGCTTTTCGTCCTTCAGCAAGGGTTCTTTCAAGACTATATAATGTTTTCTTACTGAGTACTATTAAATCAGGTAATGTATCTATATATAGTAATTATAGTAATAGACACCGAGCTGATTATCGATAAATCGTTTATAGTTATTTGGCATGTACTCAATGACTCACTGTAAGTAAGTTTCTAACGGAAAAAATCAGAGACTAAACATCCAAAGAAAATATTAGTAATCCTGAATAACAACATTCCATGTAGATTAAAAGGTCAACTCTAGATAGAAATTCAATTGTATAATTAACTATAGGTCTACTTACTTTGATATGATTTCTGGGGAAAAAAGCAAAACTTCTTTTAATTCAGTGCATTCCTGCAATCCTTTAGAATTACTTATTGAAAAATTCAACATCGGTACAGTGTATTTAATCTGAATAATGAAAGGCCGTACACATCAGCCAAAGCCCATCTTTCTAAACTGCCCACACCCCGCAAAGTCCATTAATTGACAGTTCAACATGTCCATCGAGTCGTATGACTCTCAGTGTCAATACCAGACCTATTTTGGGCAAAATTTAAAACACAATCCTTCCAGTGTTTTCACACCAATTTCATATGTCTATTGATGCTGGAAAAATCATCGTCATTTTTAGATAATGGGAAATTTCAAAGAATTCTTACGCACACATATACAAATATATATATATATATATATATATATATATATATATAGAGAGAGAGAGAGAGAGAGAGAGAGAGAGAGAGAGAGAGCTGTTTTGGCCACTTTTTGTTTGTAATAACTCATGAATATATTTTTTAAGAGTTTGATAAACAGCATGAACATAGCTCTTTGCAAGAAAATTTCAGTTCTGTGGGGGGAAAATATGGCAGAAAGGAATCCAAAAACGCCATCAAAATGATAAAGAACTCTCTAGACATTCGTCTCGGAACACACATGTAATAACATACTTTTTAATATACTATAAAACAGGAAATGCAATTGTAACAGAAATGGATTTTTTAAGCCGAATATTCCCATAAGCTGATAAGCAAAGGCGCGTTATACTCATAGCGTGTCCATCAGTCCAATTAAAAAATTTTGTTCAGTATTTCATGTTTGGCCTTTTTGAAATAATGACATCGAAGAAAGAGAATCATGTTATGACACATCTGACACTTTATAGGCGTCGTATTGCCAGCGTTGGTTTACTCTATATCATTTATTGGTATGACACGTTTTTCTTTATTAAATCAAATGTATTCTTTCATGTCTCCAGTTCTGAATGATATTGATTCAAGATAGAACTTGAAATGCGGAACACGTACCGCTTTGGCAAGTCATATTTTCAATGGAGGCACGCTGTCTTACGATTCTTTTTTTTTTCATAATATACTATATAGTAATAGTAGTATATATATATATATTACTGTAGTCAATACATTTATCTGGGTTTTTTTTGGGGGGGGGGGGGGGGGTGGGATAGAGACGGGGAGAGGGGGGTTGGTGTGGGCAGATGGTGTTTGTATGCTCCTACAAGGCTGTCCTTTGATTTGATCACTTATATCTCTAAATGAGTGGATCAAAGGATCTAATTTTATTTTGATTAATGCACATCTGAGAAAATGCTAAGATGTTAAACAATGTTGCTGTTAACATTTTTGCCAAACGATATATGATAAATGTTGAGCTCTTTCAAGCATAAAATAAAATTGAAATAAGCTAATACATTTGCATTGAATAAAAAAAAACCCACATTTCTTGATTACCTAGATAGATAGATGATAAGCCATCCATAATAATTATATTGCAAATTATATTCCGTCACAGTCACATCGTCTGCATGAGCAAAACATACGGGATATAATTAACGAAAACTAATTGTGGAACTTGACGGATAGAATCCGAAATAACCTCAAGCACTTCACCGTTTTCCGAATTTTCTCTGTTAAACTTCAAAAGGGTAAATTAAGAATTTCAGGGTCATAATTTAGCAAAAGTGTGTGGGTGGGGTGGGAAAATTATTTTGCATTATGAAATTCAAGTAAGCTTCTTCCAAAAAATTTTCCCTGAACAACTTAAATTTTATATTTGTACACTATTTTTTACATGTCTATTATGGGAAACCATTTAACAAATATTTATACTCCTGAAGTTATTATTATTGGGTAGTTATTGTGCTAATGTCTGCTAAGGTCATGCCCATGGGCGGATTTAGGATTTCAGCTAAGGGGGGGGGGGGATGGAGAAAAAATCTGAAACACAACGATAAGGCCCCAACTGGTGGGTTTTGCCCCCGGAATCGAAACTCACGTGTTTTACTGAATTTTGGAATTTTGATAACAAAATCTGTCGTAAAACTAATGAAATGAACACTTTTTGAACAATGTTATAATTCCCATCAAGAACACAAAATTAAAATAGGGCAAACACGGACTCCTGGACATAAGAAAGGTGGGATCAAGTGCCTTGAAGAAGGAAACATCCCTTGTTAACCGGTCACACCCGCCTTGAGCAGGTCACAAGTGACTTCACGTACCACCCTCCTCAGGTTGTATTTTGAATGTTTCATTCCTTGGATATTTCAAGTGTATTTTTGATAAAATATGTAACTTCTGAGTGTATCTACAAACATTTCAATAGAATACACAAATCTCGCACAGAAACCGTTTTTAAATAATGTCATATCACCGATCATAATAAATGCGCATCAAACAGCAATGCATTCAGCGAAAATTCTCACAGTACTTCGTGGTATTGAATTCATCCAATACGCAAATTTATCAAAATTTCAATGAATGTTTTTCACGGGCAGATGAACACAAGCGGTATTCTGGCGAGTTTTATACATACTGGAGTGAAACGTCGCCAATAAACGATATATTTTCGAAATAATTATAATTAATAATAAACCGTATCAAACTACGAAAAATTAATCATAATACAGTCATTTCTATTAAATATGAAATATGAAATACCTTACATATTTAATTACATTATACCAATTTTTGAGGTACAATTGGAATGAATTTTTTTCTTTAATCATAAGGTAGATCTTAAGAATATATATATATATATATATATATATATATATATATATATATATATATATATATAAAGGAAGTTTTCAGAATTTATTTTAACTGCACTTGTTTTGTAAAAAACAATTGTAAAGAGCATCAAACACATAGCATTGAGGGTTTTTTTCTGAAAAGGGGAGGGGGGGGGGGGTGAGAAAGATATTATCTAAGATTCATGACATTCAAAAGAAGAAAATTGGGAACAAAATGATAATAGTAATAAAATGAAAAATAAATAAATACAAATACAAATTGTTCTCTATTCCAAACTTCAAAATCCTCAAAAGGGTCAATTCATCGGTTCTACAATGATGTGTCAGCCAATGTATCTTACTTAAAGTAACTAATGAATGGATTAAATAAAATAAAAATTATGGAAAATCAACTTTATTAAAATCAAGTGTCCCCTCTCTGGTTTAACATGCCGGAGTATAAGATATCTTAAAAGGATTTCGAATGGGAATGGGACAGTAATTACCCAGTAAAACAACTTTTTGGATACTAACAACGGCTTTCTCTTAGGTCCATGGTATGTGCAATATGATCATACCGTTATGAATATTAGTATCTCACCAGTGGTCATCTCAAAACCTTGCAGAAATTAGAAACAGACCATTCAGAATGATTATGAAGGTGATCAGTGGGGAAATCACCTATTTTGAAATTATAATTGGTGCTAAAATATTTATCCTCTCTTTTTCATTGGGTAGACGGGAAAAGGGGTATGCAAGTAAAATCTATACATGCTATCCACACTTCGGGTTCCTGTGCACTAAACTACTCCTGGAACCACACAAGTACTAGTGTCTGTGACAGCTTTATAAGACACATGAAAAACTGCATGGGGGATATTGGCAATGATATCACCGAAGAATTGTGATATCCATCTACATGCATGGAATGGGAGAAAGGACTGTGCTACAGGTGTTCTACCTGGACATGGCATGGAGGTTGTGAGAAGGACAAGTCCTGATGCTATTTGTGCAACAGAGTGGGATACCACATGACCTCTGCAATTGTTGACCGAGTACACAGATTCCTGAATGGCAATTGGATCTTTGCTTTTCACTGTATCAATGCTTTTAAAGACCATCAATATTTTCATTGCAACTTGCAAGGAATGTAATAAAATGAGAAAGTCTAATAAAATGAAACATACACGAATCTATATACTGTAATTATGATGAAGTAAAGCTTGTTTATAAGGAATTCCTTGATAGAAATAAATTCAAAAATACTTTTCATCTTTAACCAAGAGTCCTTATAGCAAGATTTTTTTTTAAGTTAAACAAGTTCATTATAATATGCAGTGAAGTGTATTAACAAATTAACAAACTCCATAGCATATCATAATAAACTTGTTGCTAATGACAATAACTCCTGAATTAGGTTTGAGGAATTTAATACCACAGTGCAGAATATTGTATTGTAAAATATACAAACGTACAACCCTGAAATAGATTAAATTCAACAATAATAGGATATCACAAAGTATATTAATCAGTAATAATATTGCAAATGGTTTCACCCCGTTTAAAATTCTCACTGATACAGAAGTATTAAAAGAAAAAGAAAATGGTTTTGCCCAGTCTTAAACTCACCCACTGACAACATCAACACAATATGGGCGAAAATAAAACGGATATTTTTCTGTATACAAATGTATAATAAATGCAGTCCAATGAATGATATTCAAGGGCAACTACTCATCAAGATACACATTCTGATCTGAACATATTTTCTTCCAAAGTCACAAGATATACATCATTAAAACTAATGTGCTAATATGTGCTTATCTTGGAAAAGATTTCCACACACATATCATAACCTATCAAATATACAGAGACTCTGTAGTTTAGATATATTTTGTCTAAAAAAAAATACCTGTTCTATGAAATCAAACTCTTTAACACTGAACAAATTAATCAAATACCGGATACTAATAACTGTGAGCATAAAACGACACCAACTTTTCAATGAATATGAGAAGAATCCATCCTTAAGGTGGTTACTTACATGTATGTTTTCATATATATGTACTGGTTAGAGAAATAAAGTAGTGGATTGAAATTCTAAATTGAAATAAATTGAGATACATACATTATTACGTATAGATTTAATTCACACTATTATACATACATTTTTAATTAGGTTCACTTGAGCTGTTGATAAGTATAAGCCACAGTATAAATGCAAGATTTTCATAGCAAAATATAAATCTATTCAAATACATGATGGTCTTAGTACAGTTTTTCCGTTCAGGTTCCAGCACATCCATTCATATTACTGGTTATCCCATTTCCAACACACACACACACACACACATTAATATATATATATATATATATATATATATATATATATATATATATATATGATGTGTTAAAGTCATTCATGATATTTTAATACAAACGAAATATGCAGTTACGTCAATTTCCATCTTCGTCAACTGGATTATATGTGTTAGTCAATCATCGTTCCCGTGTTCGAGAATACGATGATGGTGTTCGAAGCCATGGCGGTTTATACGCAACATTCCTACTAGGTATTCTTTCAAACAAGGTTCTCTTGTTCATTTTGCTGAATTTTTCATCAGATCTTGGGGATTATATTAGTTATACCGATAGATGTTAATTGGTACATACTTGGGTAGTTGAAAAATACTGTCAGTTACAGCTTTTATTGCTGAAATGAAATTAAATCAATTGATTAAATTGTAAATGCGTCGACTACAAATAAAGTCTGCATTTTTTCGGTGTAGTTCAGTACGTGTTTAAAATTTTCCTTTTCTTATAAAGAATCAAATAATTGTATTGATCCATAGAAGATCTCTTTGATAATACATTTCTATATTTATTTCATAAGTGGGAATTCAGGCTGGTAACAAGCCTTAAGCTCACATCACGTGATCTCTCTGTGAAATATAAGACACCAGACGACAACCGTCAGAAAATCAACAAGCAAGCATGGGAGTCACAGTTAAAACCATCCTTGTCACCCTGACGCTTTCTACAATTGTGTTGGTTACTATAGTGGGTAATCTTCTGGTCCTCCTCTCTTTTGCCCTGGATGCCAAACTCAGACAACCATTTAATTATTTTATCGTTAACCTGGCCGTGACGGATTTCCTAGTGGCTCTGTTTGCCATGACATTCTACACTATTGACACTCTCCTGGGGTACTGGCCGTTCGGAACTATTGTGTGTGGTATATGGATATACGTGGACTATGCTATGACGTTTGCTAGCGTTTTCACTATCGTTGCCATCTCTTTAGACCGCTTTTGTTCAGTAACTTGGGCTATAAAGTACAAAAATACCAACGGTAAAAGGAAGAATAGCATTATTCTGTCCGTCCTGTGGTAAGTATGACATTCACGTGCACTGTCGATACACTTTAAAATAAAAAAGTAAAGTTTGTAATCACCATGAGCATAGACTTTTACACTGACTTCTCCAAGTTTAATTCACAAACCGTTTTCAGAGGCCTCTTTTTGTTTGTTTGTTTAATGAAATGAAAATACTAGTATTATGTGTACTTCAGTCAAATCCTCTTCAAAAATAATTCTTTAAAGATTATATAATCATTGATATTTGTACACTTTCAGGATAGGCGTGTTCATCTTATGGACTCCACCCTTTATTGGCGACCGTCTTAAGCATCAAGAAGTCAACAAGTGTATTTGGGAGCCGTCTGACAATCGTGAGTTCATCATTGTCGTGGACATTGTTGGACATTACATCCCTTGCCTACTGATCATCGTTGCTTACATCAGAGTTTACATCGTAATGAGGAAGAGATCAAAAGTGGTGTTTCATAAAAGCAAAGAGACAACTGTCATTGATATTACTGCAAATAAGGATTCCAAAAAGATAGACCAATCACGGAGTCAGGCCTCAGTATCTGTTATCACAACACAGATGCAACCATCGACTTCTGCTCCAGCGTCATCATTTACGTCATCTACGAAGGCGCTAGCGGCCAACAAAAGTAACAGAGAACAGAAGATTTTCCGAACCCTGACCTACGTCATAACTAGTTACCTTCTTTGTTGGTTCCCGTTTTATGTGGCATGGGACATATACGCCTGGAAACCCTCTCTCGTTCCTGATTGGTTGTACACTTTCTTTTTCTGGATGACGTACATTAATTCCACTCTAAACCCCGTTCTTTATGCTTACACAAATAAAGATTTCCGACAAGCTTTCAAAAACATTTTAAAGTGTTCTCGTCAGCAAAATAATCCTCCTGAAAATTGATTTTATTTCAACAAGCATTCTGAGAACATTGCATGAGCCCCCATTAATTTACGATGCAATATTCGAGAGAATGTACATTCAGTGTTTGATTTTGAACTGTGACCTGAAACATTGATACCACGTCACCAAGTTACCAGTAGTTTAATGTTTCGTTATTCTTAATACAGTTGACGCATGTTGTTTTTATCAGGGATGAAATAGTCTTAGTTAGAATTCTACATCTCATAAACATATAGCATATATTCTAAATGTCACAGTAAGTTCTAAACCCTTTTGTAATACAACTTACTAAAGATCCTGCGATTTCAGTCGGATTGCAGGAATGTGGTAAATTGAGAACTGCCGAAAGATGAACTTTGCTCACTGACTACAGGAAAATACCCATGTGATTAACATATTTGATATATATTGATATCTTCCTTTTTGCGATTAATGAGCTTGAAATGTTAAATGGATTAAGTTATCTTCATTTTACAAAATCAGCGATCGTGTTTCGTCGATTGCCCCTATTTACACATCCCACTTTCACCCACTCCCCATCGGAGCACAGTCGTGATCTCGAGTAGTAATAAAAAACCCGTAAAATATTGAAATCAATTTCTTTAAAACTTCTCCATCAAATGTTACGAAATTCGAATTTCATATGTAGTTTGCCATTCAGAATCTGCACTGCAAGTTTCAAATGAATCCTTGCAAGCATAACGGGGAAAAGTCTGCAAAATCAACAGGGTAGACTGAGGGACGGACGGACGAACAGACAGACTGAGAAGAAAGCCATAGTCCCCTTCGGTTTTACAAACCGTTAGGGGACTAATTATCGATTCTTAATATTCCTCACACAGGCAGTAAGGCAGCGTTATTAGTCTGCACACCCGTATCGTGTTATAGTGCTCACAATAGGTGTATAAATACGTATATTTACATTATATCTAAATGTGTATATGTAATATGTGAAAGTTATCCTAAACTAAATTTCCAATGACTTTTAGTGAAATGTGATCCATTCAACAAGCTGAAACAGCTACGGACATTTCTTGGAATGTACTATGTTCGAAAAAATTGGGGGGGGGGGGGGGGTGTTTAGGTTGTTTGCATAACGCAGGCAGGTGCACTGTACGTACAATGCGAAAATGGGGGTATTTATCATATTGGAATATAAAGCACAGATAAATTCATTATAGTATACTAGTATTTGAATTCCACTTTTGACCTGCGGAACCAAATCCCCTACACGAGCGTGTGTTCAGCGGTAAACCACTCGATCACCTAGGAAAGTTATAATCTTGTTTTCGAAACACACAGAGAGAGAGAGAACACAGGCTTTGTGGAGGTGATTATGTCCATCTGTAGCAGCCAACATCGTTTTAGAATTAGATAGACCACAATCGTAATTTGCATTCTTATTGAAAACATGTTCAAAGGTAGGGTATCTGTGTTTTCAAGTGCAATTAGAGAGTGCATATACAATATTGCCTTTTAATTTGTTGGTATTTCTGATGTTATATCCATGTTTGAACTCGCACATCTCATGAAAAGCGCATAAAATTATCAGAATCTGTGATCATAAATGGACAAAATTTACAGGCCTCCACGAGGAATTTGATATAGATACATAAGTTGCAAGTAGCTGTGCGGTTCTACCACGCACATATCGTTTGTGAAGTAGAAGTACTTCTTAACAAAGCATTCATTCATATATTAAGAAAAACTTATAAGTAAGAACAAAAATAGAGAAGGAAAACGTTTCCTGATACCATGCTAACACAAGTCTGAACTGCGGAACAAGAGGCATAATGAAAGAATGATTATATGTATCATTTTATGTACCTTTTATATTCTCACGAGGATTCATTTTGCAATGTTTTGCGATAATGAATCTACAATGTATTGTTATTATTGCCCAACACGTTTTTACCTTGAATTACCCAAATAAGTGCTATTTTACAAGCTTGAATATTCTGATTTTACATTCTAAATGCATTCGACTGAATGAAATGTTTATTGAGTAATAAATATTTCCAAACTCCCAGTCAATGGAATTAACATCTTATTGGCTCCAATACATAAGCATATGCGTGGAAACCTTGCGCATATATTTGGGTATAATGAAATTTATTAATTTTGTCTATATATAAAAAATGATGGATTAATACATACTGAAAATCTTACCTTAATGTGTACTTTATTTTCATTAAAAACGCCTTGTCCTCATGATTTTACGGGACAAATCTTGCAAGTATATATAGATGTGATAGATAAACTTCTCCAATGGGACGTAAAACAATTTATATATTTTTTTTTTCTCGTCTAACCTAACCCGGGGTTGAACTCGCATTTCGAAGCAGTGCGCGATGGATCGCTCCGCAGTAATCGCGGCCGAGATTCGGCTCGGTTGGATATTTGAATCTCGGAACAGTCCGTCATAACTCATGTCTGGAAATTTACACTCGGCTTCGGCCGACTCTAGCAATTAATATGCACTGAAGTGACCCTGCTGTTCACTTCAAATAAGTGATTTAACTATTAAACTAACTCTCTATCACAATTAATACAGCATAGCTTACCGTCTACGTATGTAAATCCCAAAATAAAACCAATCACTAAATTTTCCGTTCAGAATATGGCTCCCTATCGTATTTATCTCTTTCAAATTGAAGAGTTCCTGTAGTCTGTTTTTAATTACTACATATTATTTTTGACACCCAATATAACGGAGGATTATGTGCATATAAGTAAATGCATTCGCTTCGTGACCGAGAGGTCGTGCCATGGCCGCGTCAAACCCAAGACGTATACATACAAGGTAATTGATACTTCGCCAAAACGCTCGGCATTTAAAAGTGAGAATTACGGGTCTTTCGGATATGATTTTAAAAACGGAGGTCCCGTGTCACGGTAGGCGTTGGCACGTTAAAGAACCCTCACTGCCACGGCCCTGAGCGCTAAGCTAATTATGTGGTACTTCACCTACGGCTGGTTACGTCTCAGTATGAGTGAAAAAATTCTCGACGGGACGTAAAACAATCAATCATGTATTGGAAATACAACTAACAAATACATGTTTTTCCTGTAATGTTCAAATAGACAAAAGGAAATCAAACACAAAAAGTTGACAGACGGGGGCCATTTGAACCCATATCGCCCACGTGACTTCACGTGGCCCACAATACTCTCGTATCATCAATCATTTCAAATTACAGACGTAGGAAAATTAAATTTGTTCTTCGTGTGCATACTCCAACTGAAATAAAAAAAAAAAAAAGGGAAAGGAAGGATTTATTAATATCAACAATACTTGAATGATGAGAAAAATAATCTTCTTCAAGGGGCCTCCGTGGCGAGTAGTTAGAGCACTGCGCTAAAAATCACAAGGCCTTTCACCTCTAGTCGGCGCGGGTTCGATTCTCGCTCGCGCCGACATATGTGAGAAAGTTTGCCAGTTTACATTCGGAAAGTCAGTGGTCTCTTCCCGGGTACATTGTATCTGGTTCTCTCCTCCAACAATAAAAACTGGACGCCACCAGATAGCTGAAAAATTGTTGAGTGTGGCGGAAAACAAACAAACAATCAACCAATCGGTCAAAAATAATCTTCCCATTAGATCGGTGAAATGCGATATTCGTCGAAGATGTTTTAAAAGTGAAGCCCTAGCTCATTAATTTACTTAATGGTCTCCGGGATCGCACGATAGAAGGCTTTAAAAACCCATTTAATGAATGTTACAGTCACTGAAAAAGGAACGGTTCATTCGTAGAGAATATAATGCATGATTTCTTCTTAATCTTCTTAGCTTTGCAGAGTATTCATAAATCTTGCCAAAGAAGTATCTGTTGATATCAACAAATGTTAAAAAGTAAAACGCTAAGTAACTTAGAGATGCATCGGCCTTTATCAATCACCAGAGAGTACTACTACTTTGTTTAAAATTTTATTGATTCATGTGAACATGAATTCCTAAGTGACACTGCGATATGAGGATTTCAGATGCTAAATACAAAAGGAGTCCTGAGATCAACATAAAACATCAGATCTAACATAAAGACACACACAACATCCTGTAGAGATAAATGTTAGTTAAATCAAAGAAACTTTATAAATTTGAAACCAAATTACACATATTCCATAGCACCTAAAATAGACAGGAAAAAAATCTATATTATTGCATTGCTAAAAACCACAAAAATATCCATACATAATTTCCCTACCCCCCCCCCCCCCCCCACCCCTAAGTAATAATGCAATTTAATTTTTCCTTCTTTAATATCCCCAGTTCTTCCATATGTACAGAACTTTGGTACTCATCTTGCCAAATTTCTAGGATTTAAATCAACCATTTGGAAATTCTGCATCATGTGCTAAATCCTGATATTGAGAATGGTGTGATTTAAAACAACTGCAAAGAAGTAGTAGTTTTTGTACATAATAATCATCTGCCAATATCTGTATCATATTACACACTGGTACACACATTTATACCTACATCTGTAAATCTTAAATTAATTATAAGAATGTGTCTTAATTTGCAACCAAATGATGAAAGCTACCACTGGACTGGAATCTAAAGTAAGAGACTTCTGTGAAAAACAGCTGAACAACAAGCAGTGGTAAAAAAAAGAATTTTCACAATAATGATGCGCACACACACACACACACACACACACACACACACACACACACACACACACACACATTAAAAATATGCGTACAAACTGGACTTGATATCAGGACCAGAGCTGTCTGAGTTACATACTAAGATATATATGAACCAGCTTTGCTATGGTTTCTTATGAAATATGCAATGCAACAAGTTCAACTCTTAATATTTACACACATATACATATATATATATATATAAAACAACAATAACTGTATTTACATATGTGAATATTCTGTACAATATAAGTATTAAAATATTGAGCACCTCTTATATATGCACAAAAACTGATAGCTCATATAAAGTGGACACACATGTACATGAATAATGTTACAAAATATATGTTGGAAATTCAAAATGCAATCAATGCCACTTACAAAGCTACTGTACAATCATTTAACAGTTCTACTGTAGTAAAAAGTAATAAAGTTGCAAAAAAATAGACCTAGTTTTACGTTTGAACTGAAATACATTTCTAAAATTGTTATTGCAATCAACAATTAAGAAAGTTAATAATCAGAATGAAAAGTGATCTGTCTGATCTGCTAAAGCAAATTAAAATGTGAAAACACAATGCAGTATGGTCATATATACATGTCAATGGAACCAATTCATCATAATAACTGGAGATGACTTTAATCAACATTTCATAAATACTGGTATTTATTTGATGAATGACTATTGTAATATGAAAATTTTGCTTTACATAATCAGCATTCTGAATCGTACATAAATCTAGTGCACGTCCATCCAAGATGTATTTGCAAAATCCACACTCTTGCACACAAAAATCACTGAAGATAAACATGCTCACAACCCTACTTTATGAAAATTTGATAGAGGATGATGAACATTGAATATGGTAATTGCATCCAGTTAAAAGCAGTATCTGAAGAAAGAAAAAAAATAACAGCAGAACTATTCAGTATTCTCCACACACCATTTCAGTCATCATGCAAATGAAGAGAATGTAACAGGTATGACTCTTCCATATTCTTTACAACCTTCTAGTTCTTCAGTGCAGCAATTCAACTTGAATATAGAATTCTTTGTAGAATCTCTCCTAATGGGTATAGTATCTCCTAGACTTTTTCAAGGAATCTGTAACTCATCAAGGAAGACGGACTGAAAATTTCCAACAACAAATCACCACTCTATGCCTTAAAGCACCTGCAATTCAATACAAAATGGTTTTTCGTTAGAAACTGAATATTTCATTAGCTCCTTTTGTCTGTGCTTGTTGAAAAGGAATGTGGAGTTTACTTGATGAGTCCACTCTGGTGTCAGAACAGCTGATGCAGAGTGAACATGGGAAGTGGACTCATGGTTTACCGAGTCAGCTTCTTGTACAAATGGATCTGGTAATACTGAATATATGTCTCGACAATAAAATCAGTGTTTATGGAAGAAATTACACTAAAAATTTAAATGCCAATTATAGTGCTATTTTGACCTGCATCTTTGACTTCTCAGATAGTGGTCCAAATTCTACAGATTATATGTATTACACAACCTGCAAACCTCTTTATCCCACATCAGACAAAGCTGTACAATCATGTAAGTATATGTTTGATAAAGTGCATTGTGACAACACATGATATGTCTATCAGAAGTTTATTCATAATAATTTCATAATAATAAACAGGTGAGTGTGCATGAGACAAAATCATTCAACTTGGTACAGTACGTGTAATTGACTTGCAAATATATCTCTAGAATTGTTCAAATAACTTCAGAAATGCTATTTCAAAGCATAATTTACTGTATGTATTTCGAGAATTTTCTCACATGATATGAATTACTTAACAATTTTAGGTTGTAGTGAGAAATGCCTCCCCCCCCCACCCCCCCCCCCCCCCCCCCTCAAATAATTAAAGGAGTATCAACTCATCAACTTTAAATTTAGAATGTGATAGTGAAAAATATGGTTATCTTCTTGTCAGGAAAAACCACAACACTAAATCTGACTTCTCAGGATACTGAATAAACATTTCCAAATAACCAGTCATTTGAATTATGACCTTTGACCTTGTAAAGGGGTACCAGTGTACCAAGTTTGATGTGGGTACAAGATATAGCAGACAATATTCCTCTATGTGCAGAATAGTTTGACCCTTTAACTTGTGACCTCAAAATCAATAGGTGACATATATTTCTTACAGGAAATCAGTTTACCAAGTTTGATGTCTGTCTCAAATCTTGATTGACAAAATCTTCCTATGCCTACAGTGGATTGACACTTGACTGTAAAATCTATATATGTCATCTACTCTTTCAGGGAAACCAGTATAATATGTTAGATGTTTGTTGAAGGGTTCTTAAGATATTGAGCAGACAACAGTTGGTCAAACTACCCACTGACAGATACATAGCAATATGTTACCTTGGGGGGGGGGGGCATAAACAATGACAAAATTTGGATGGGTTGGTGGCATGCTCACTCTCTAGAGGAGACAAGTTGACAAGCACAAATGATTCACTGTGAAAAAGAAAGCAATTACATTCTATAGAATGTAAAATTTTAGTAGTTTTGATAAAAAAAAAATTGGTCACTCTGAAGCCTGATTTACATTACTTAGTGCTCGTTAATGCATACTTACTTGACTATATCAGCAATATCAGACACTCCTTCCTCCTCCTGCTCGCCTTGGTAACCAGACCCATACTCCTGCTCCATCTGTGAAGAATCACCCTTGTTTTCCCCAGAATTAGAAGTTCCCTCCTCCATGTTCTCAGTGTATGAAGGAATCACTGATTTTTGATTTTTCTCCAAAAGATTGTCTATCATGAATCCCCGTCCACCTCCCATAGGTTGAGATACCTGACTAGGATGCATCATTGGAGCTTGATGGGGCGAGCTCATCATAGCTGGATTCATATTGGAAAAATTTATATCCTGCATAGAAGAGTGGATAGAAGCTGGGTTTCCATTTATACCATAATGCTCCCTATTGTATGGAAAACCTGGGTAGGGCATTGGTGCTCTCATTGGGTGCCCCTGTGGCATCATTGGCATGCCTCTATATTCCATCATTCTGGGTGGCATCATGCCTGGATGCATAGGTCTCTGACCCATGTCACTATATTGAGATGGCATTGGGTGCTGACCTATCTGGCTTGACGAAGGACCCATAGGCCTTGAACCCATATCTGGTACTGGAGGTCTTTGACTCATGTCTGGCCCTGGAGGTCTTTGACCCATCTCTAGCACTGGGGGTCTTAGACCCATGTCTGGTACAGGAGGTCTTTGACCCATGTCTGGCCTTGGAGGTCTCTGACCCATGTCTGGCCCTGGAGGTCTCTGACCCATGTCTGGCCTTGGAGGTCTCTGACCCATGTCTGGCCCTGGAGGTCTCTGACCCATGTCTGGCCCTGGAGGTCTTTGACCTATGTCTGGCCCAGGAGGTCTTTGACCCATGTCAGGTCCTGGAGGTCTTTGACCCATGTCTGGTCCTAGAGGTCCCTGACCCATGTCTAACCCTGGTGGTCTTTGACTCATGACACTCATAGCTGGCCTGTGCATCACATCTTTTCCTGTCTGCCTTTTACTAGCCTCACTCTCTCCTGACTGTCTAATGCTGCCTTCACCAACTGGTAGTTTCTGTGCTACATCGGTAATTCCTGGCTTTTGGATATTTTCCACTCCAGGTCCCTTTTCTACATCACTCTCTCTTGATTTTTTACTTTTATCACTGTCTGGTAGTTTTTGACCTGCTTCATTTGCTAGTATCTTAGGATTTGGAGGCCTTTTGCTCAATTCATTTGAAGGTACCTGACCAATCAGAGGGCCATGATTTGCTTCGCTCCTTTGAACATATGGTGGGGGTCTTGGCCTGTTTTCATTCCCTGGCATCATGGGTCTCTGCATGCCTTCAGGAATACCAGCTGGATGCATTTGTCTCTGATCTATTTCTCCAGTAGGTGGAACAGGAAAAGGAAGTTTTGGAGGATCTATTTGAGGAGAAGATCCTGGAGATTTTGAAGAATCATCATGCTCAGTTGGTGATCCTTTCTTCTTTTTGGTTTTGCTGCCTTTTGGTCTGCCTCTCTTTGATCCAGTTTTTGGAGTTTCTGGCTTTTGTGGAGTTTTGCCTTGACTAGGACTACTGTAAGGTGGAGTCTGTCCTGGGTAGGCTGGTGGCATCCCCTGATTTGCAATATTGAATCCCATGCCTTGGGGACCAGATGAAGGAGGCATGTTTTGCATGTGCATATTTGGAGGCATATGTTGTCCTTGAGTATTTGGTAACATACCAGTATTTTTACTGGTTGAAGTTTGTGGCATGCGATGAGGTTGTTGGTTAGGAGGCATACTATGCCTAGGCATTCCCATATTTATGGAATTTGGAGGAACACCTGGTCTTGTCATTTGCTGTGACTGACCCTGATAACCTGGTGCAACCATTTGTCCTAGTGATGTCAAAGGCCCACCTGGTGAAGAAGTAACAGGCTCCATAAGCCCTGGGCCCTCCATTTTCGACTGCATTGGAGCATGCATTCTCATCTGATTCTGAAAATTCATAGCCTGGGATGTTTGAGGAATATTTCCAACACTGGATCCATACTGTTGATATGGGTTTGAGCTATTCAGCATTCTTGGAGGTGGTCCTCTGTAATCCATAGGCATTCTGTTTTGATTCATTCTTGGATCATATGGTATCTGAGCAGCCTGAGAAGATGGAACAGGAGGAGGGCTGTTGGGAAAGTGTTGTGGATCACCAAGACGAGGTCCCATCTGACTGGAGGGGTAGGGCATGCGTGGATTCATCTGACTGTGGGGTGGTGTCTGATTGTGTGGTGGGCTTGTCATCTGATGTGGAGGGCTTGTCATTCTATTCTGACCAGAGAATGGTGGGGGACTAGACATCCCATGGGGTGGACTTGATATGTGCCTTTGAGAGTGGATATGTGGATGACTGGGAAGATTTTTCGGTACATGAGGAAGACTTTTCATTGGACCAGGCTGGGGATGAAAAACGGGTCTTTCTGTTCCTGGATAAGGTGGTCTTTGATTTGGAAACTGCTGACCAGGAGGATGGAATCCAACATTCTGAGGACTCTGAGGTATGTTGGGAAAGTTTGGAAACATGATTTGCTGCTGATTAGGCATAATTTGGTTTATGCCATGATCCTCAAATCCTCTGTTCACAGGAACATCAGAATTCTCACTAGAAACTGTAGGTGGAACATTTGGAGGAACAACTATCATTTCATGAGCTTTTGCGTCCGTTTCAGTATCAGTTTTTTCACCCTTATTCACAAAAGTGCAATCAGCAGAAGACTCTTCGATTTGGTTTTCTGATTTTGAATCCTCTGACTTATTGTCTGTGACACTTGCATCTTGATCCTTCTCATCCAATTTGTTCTGGTTTTCTTCAGGTTCTTTCTCATCTGTTCCTGAAGACTCATCCCTGATGACATTCTTCTTTTTCTTCACAACCTCTTCCTCCTCACTTTCAGTTCCAGTCTCATCACTAGTTTCACTTTCACTGCTGGAAATCTTCTTCTTCTTCTTACTGCTCTTACCTTCACCTTCACTCTCAGTGTCTGACATCATTAACGATTTGAAGTCAATTTTCTTCACATTTCTATGTGACCTTCTCCTACTATCATCAGAATCACTTTCACTTTCCTCTACTTTCTTTTTCAATTTCTTTGTGGACTTGGATTTCTTTTTCACGCTAGAGTCATCACTGTTCTCTGTCTCAGAATTACTTTCCACTTTCTTTTTCTTTTTAGCAATTTCAAATTTCCGTTTGTCCTTCTTGCTTTTTGAGTCACTATCCTCAGAGCAAAGCTCTGCACTGTCAAGACTCTCTTCTGTCTCCTCTTCTGTCTCCTCTTCCTCCTCACTTGTCAGATCCCGATATGTCACCCTCTTCCGGACTGACCGCCTAGCTGACCGTCGATTATCCTCACTGTCCTCATCTTCATCGACAACTAGAAGAAAAAAATATCAGTGCATGACTTAAATCACTTTGCATTATACTAATTACTGTAGTAATGTAATGAAATTAGCCAGACCACAGGCACCAAAGTTGAGGCCAAATGTTCATACAAAACCTTTCTATATATACATGTATTTTGCAAAGGGGACACTAGAAAGGGTAGATATAGTAAGATATTTTAACCAACAGAATAAGCATTGAACCATTATCTACACAGTTACAGCTTTCTGCACAGTTGTGCTCAGAAGCTGATGAGCTAACTTCCTAAGAGTAATACATGTTCAAATGTAAGCTCTGGTTTACAGACTGAAATTTTTATCATTAAAGGAATTATATTAGGGACTTAAAGCTGTCCAGCATGTTACTCAGTGACACATTTTGTCATTTACATGAAATACATGATTTCAAAAACCATAAAAACAAACAAAATTAAGAGTTGGCAACACCTCTTACCAAAGTCTTTGAAGATGGAGTGGCGCCCCCTTTTCCGTGAACTCCTCCTGGTAGGTTTTCCATATCTGGATGACCTTCGACATGACCTCCATTCCTCACCATCCTCACTGTAATCTGATACTTCCTCATCCTCAGAATCCTCCTGTTCTTCCTCTGGTACTTCTGACACAGTCTCACTGTAAAGGATGTTCCAATATTAAAAACATGCGCTGTTTCTACATCTTATTAAATTCCAAAATCCTTCATGTGATTTTATGTCTATGACATTAATTTCTTCAATCCATGCATTACAAGATTACCTGGTACTCTCTAATATGAATGATTTATTATCATTGGTTGTTTCCTTGTCTAAATAAGCTTGCTTTAGAGTCCAGACATACAAATGTCCTCTAGTTTTGTGATAAATTTTCTACTGTATTTTAGAAATCCAGTGACCTCTACACAACCAAATGACCTTGCTTCAATGATAAAAACTTCTCATGCTTTGTTTCAAATGCAAAACTGAACAGTCTCTGCATCACACACCCATGACCCGGACGGAGAGATTGATTGATTAAATATTGTTTAATGTCCCGCTCAAGAATCTTTCACTCATATGGAGACGTCACCATTGCTGGTGAAGGACTGCAAATTTAGGTCTATGCTCGGCACTTACGGCCTTTGAGCAGGGAGGGATCTTTTTACGCGCCACACCTGCTGTGACCTATCCTAAGAACCCGGATCCCCAAGGGGTCACAAACCAAAGGCAAATATATCATCCTTTCTTCTCATAGCTTATAATCAATATATTTTAACAAAACAGAGTAAAAATATGACATTACCAGTGACCTTTGGATAGCTTATCATAGCTGTTCTTGGCAATATTTAAGGGTGGCATTCTTTCAGAGTAAATCTTGCAAGTGGTATTGAAACGTTTTAATCAATTAATTATAAATCTTAAATACAAACAATCCACATGACTGCCTAAAACAACCTCATAATTCAATGGATATCAAAGTGTTTATGATACTTTCTGTGATCAAACAGTCACAGGTAGGAGGGAGTGGAGGCGAGTCCAGACAGTAGCTTTGAAAATTGTAGTTTCATATTTTTTAAAGACACACTAAGACCCTGAAGCGTGCAACTACACCACTTGCACGGAATGGTATGAAATGATTTTGCTCAGAACAATGTATGGTTTGTAAGGAACTGTAAACTGTTTGCAAGAAACACTGCCATTCACTGCACAGTTTGTATGAAATGCTTTGTGAATGATCCACTCTAAGCAGTAGCCATGGTCTGCATGCTTTGATTTCTTTGGACAGTATTCAATTCTTCCTGGGGGTAGTTTAAGCAAAGCATAATTTCGATATGATAATAGCATTTTTAATATATTATTTGAAAAGGTTGAGAAGTAAATGATAATGATCCATTTTCAAATGATTATTTTGTCTGATGTGATAAATTGTCCCTTTTTAATCATCAATAAATATAGCCGCCCGCGTGGCGCAGTGGTTAGAGCGTCGGGCTCAAAGATCTGATGATCCTTGAGTCGGGGGTTCGAATCCCACTGTGGGACGTGGGTGCCGGTCTTTCGGATGAGACCGTATAAACCGAGGTCCCGTGTCGCAGTAGGTGTGGCACGATAAAGATCCCTCCCTGCTCAAAGGCCCTGAGTGCCGAGCATAGGCCTAAATTTGCAGCCCTGTCACCGGTAATGGTGACAGCCGCCGGATAGCTGAAAAATTGCTCAGGCGGCTATAAACAAACAAACAAAACAAACAAACAAATCAATAAATATACAAAAACAAATCATTAAATAAAATCTTTCATTTTTGTACTAGTTATTTCAATGACAAACAGCAAAAATGAAATTCAATGCATATTTTCAAAATTAGAAAATAAAACAGTAAAAATTGTATTGTCATGGAATGATTATTCGACTTACATAATTATATTTGATTATAGTGCTCTGTTAAAATCAATTTAAACTGAAAATGAAATGGTCAAGACTGTTTCGTTATATTTACACATTTAATCTGAGTGTTTTTAAAATACATGTACAGGTATAATCTATGTATTCCAGGACACATTCAAGAAAAAAAATGTAAAAAATCAGTTTTTCTCAAAGATAGAGAGTAAATAAAATAGGCATTTCTATGTTCATGTATGACAACAGATAAAAGGGGGGGGGGGGGGGGGCATTTGTGCAGACATCATACTAGCATTTGACATGAACCAGAAGTTACCTTTGAAAAGAGAACAATATAAAAAAAAAAAAACATTCCCAAAAATGAATTCACTTGATAAATAAACTAATTACAGAAATAAATAAACAGATGAAAAAAATGACTACCCTACTAATCATTAAAAGCAAATCAACAGATTCCTAGTACATGTAAACTTCAATGAAATAAGTTTAATTTTGTATGCATTGTATCTGTTTATCAGTTACAAATGTATGTGAGAATTGTCAGATTTCTGCTACTTATATTCATCTAAAATTCTGAAGACTGAATCCTTTATTGATTCTCCAATATGATTAACTCAATTTTAAATGACTAGTTCTGTGCAAATACAAATCATCAACTGTGTGGGCATTGGCTGGCACCCTACTGCAGGCACATACAATTGGGGGGGGGGGGGGGGGGGGGGGGGGGGGAGGGGCAATTAGACCCCTTCACTTTTATTTTTGGACTATGATTTGTTATTTTGTAATGCAAATAAAAGATACACTTGGTAACTTCCCCCACTCTCCCCACTGGTGAGAAAAAAAATTTGGAGGCATTCCCAGTAGAAGACGACCCCACCCCCCACCCCCACCCCCGAACTAGGATTATGTAGACCAGGCAAAACGAAACAACTAAAACAAAATTTTTTTTCTCCATCTTCACCCTTGTAAACCGATGATACGTGCCTACATGCATTGTTTCTGTACTGAAATATTTTTTTTACTTTGTACACCAAAACAGAGTCCATGGACTAAGTGTACTTTATTTCCTTGTGTAAACGACACCTCCCTATATTATCGCTTCCAAGTTTCCGCAAGTTGTTCGTTACGATGTGTTTTAACATATAGTCCGGATACTTTTTATTATCAGTTGTTAGAGAAAAATTGTACAAGTTGATATAAGTTTGATAAAACATGTATCTATATTTTTATCCATCACATCGGTGTTGTTTTATTCGTCTGCCGATTTTTCATGAAAAATGTCTAAAATTTTCCAAATAGGCATTCATTCAGTAAAACATGAATGTAAAACACCGTTTTCCTTAAAGGAAATATCAATCTCGGTCAAAAAGCAACATCTACATCTTTATGAATCTTATATATATATATATATATATATATATATATATATATATATGTTTGAAATAGACGTTGCTTTTATCCTCAACAATGAATATATGTATGTTGCAAACTAGTTCGATCTGGTTGTTTAGTATCACCTCTTCGTGTAAATCGGCATTGGCTGTTCCGTTAAACCAGCTAACATGGGTTATGATTTTTTTTTTTTTGCAATGCTTGCTACCTTCATCACGACAAAACAACAAAGAAAGCATTTTATTGTTTAAATTAATGACTTTTGTTAAAACAAAAATTAAACTTAAAGAAAATGTGCGCTCTTTATATGATTTGGGATCAACAAATTATGAAAAAATCAGCTTAACAACTTGCTGCATCTTTGGGACAATTTACGTGAAATGTTTCTTCTTTCTCTGTGGCAATTCTAGAGAGGGTTTTGAAGATAGCAGCCACCTTTGGATAAACGACTTTAAAAAAAAAAAAATTTTTAAAGGGGGGAGAGGGGGGATGGGCTATCTCGGAGTCTTCACCCCTGCTCCTTATGGAGGCGGACAAGGTACAAATTTGAGATGCAACCCCCTTTGAAAATTTTCTGGATTCATTCAATTCACTATGTCAATGACAGATTTTTATTTCGTTAAAAATTTGAAATGGAAAAAAAAGGTAAAAATAATATGTGTGACAAATTAAACCAGACATCGGAACTTTGCTATGTTTTCATAAAGGAGTGCTTAATTTCCTAGTTTGTTTTATTTGCACAATTTGAAATTATGAATTTCATATTTCAAAAGTTTGCCATTTTTAAAAGATATAATATCAACATGTATGATATATGTCTCGCATCATAATTACGCTTATTTTGTCAACGACTAGATATTGAATTCATTTAACCAACCTCACTTTGCAATTAATGTTTTGAAGAAATATATGTTTATCATTTGCAAATTTCATTTCATCATCTTATTTTTCCATATATATATACAAATGTTATACACTATAATAAACAAACTGAACATGTTGGCAAATTATTTCTATAGCCTTATACAAGTACTATAAATGAGAGAGAGAGAGAGAGAGAGAGAGAGACTCTGCTTTGAGAAATGCCAGAAACGTCTCGTATGTCCTTCAAGAGATTGTTAACCTGTATGTAACTATTTAGCTAGGTGTTTTATGCACAAGAACCAAATTTATGGACTTCGAAGAATCGAGTGATTTTGTCTTACATGCTGTAGTTATTATGTTATGATTAAGTTTTCTGCTGTTTGTCATCCGTAACAATCAAATCTCAAGCGTTAATCACAACCTTACTGTAAAAGCGACTTAGTTAAAATCATCTCGGCAAGTGCAGAACTTACTCAGACAAATGAAATTCATCACTTTCATCTCCCTGATCATCATCATCATCATCACTGTCCAGTGTCGTCAGTCGTCGGGCTCTCTTTTTCCTACTGACCACTGGTGGTGGTTTGTCTAATTTTTCTTCATCAGATGGTATGTACTCTCTGCCCTCTGCTTCATAAATATTGGCCATGTCTTTACCTCGACTGCGACCTACAGATGAACAATTTACACATCATAAAATATTCATTTACATGTGTCAGACTGGGGTATTATGGCTTACAAGTTATCAATTGTTTACATGTTACAAATCATACACAGTAAAACATACTTTAAGCATGGTGCTGGGGAAATGAAAATCACATCTATAAGTTTTTACAAGATACACATCATCTACATGTACCAGGTGTCAAATTGGGGCATAGTTGCTAACAAATGTACTCCAAGTGACATACTGGTTGGTGGTTGTTAACGATCAGTTAGTAGAACAGTGGACACAAGATCAAATTTGAATCCCAGCAGGTATATTTTAAGACTGGAGACTTTAAAATAGATGCCAAAACTAAAGGACATGTAATAAGTCTTTGTATGAACTTTCCACACAAAGACAATAATATCACTAGATTAAACTTTGATAACAGGTTGGGTCTTTTTAAGACCTTCTGATCTACAGATTTTTTTAACCCTTCTAAAATTCTAACTGTACTAGCCATAATTATGTATCCTATACTCCATTACAACACAGATAAAATTCTAACTGTACAAACCAATATTATGTATCCTACACTCCATTACAACACAGATAAAATTCTAACTGTACAAACCAATATTATGTATCCTACACTCCATTACAACAGATAAAATTCTAACTGTACAAACCAATATTATGTATCCTGTATTCCATTACAACAGATAAAATTCTAACTGTACTTACCATAGTTATGTTTTTTATACTCTTTCACTTCCTCTACTTCCTGTTTTATGGCTTTATCAATCATTTCATCAAAGTCCTCAAACTTGTAGCTGATAGTATTTCTTTGTCTACACGAGCGCTTGATGTATTTACTGTTGTGAGGTTTCGGATTATAACTTCGATGACTTTCCTCACTCTCATATTCCTCATCCTCTGGAGCTATGTTTTCTTTCCTTTCCTTGTATTCCTGTTAAATACATTTTGCCAATAAAATTGCTAGATTGACTATAAATTTACTGACTGTAAAATAAGGACTGCATCAAGTGTTGCATGGTAGGAGTAGCACTGAATGAAAAATGTCATACTCGGTCACCCAACAAACTTGACCATGTGGAAATAACCTTAATTAGAGTTCACAACATACCATTATTTCAAAAGTTATCATAATATAAAGTCTGATCATGAAGATATTCTAAAACAAGTATATTTACCTCAACATACTTGTATGTTTATACATATTTCAGGTGACTGTAATTGTGCGAGGCTTACTTGACTTGCTATACTGTTTACTGAATGTGATACTTTACTAATTGAAACTTATTTGTTACTTTAACCCACAAAATTTGTATATTATTATCTTACCTCTTTCAGAATATTGTCCAAACTAATTCCAACATATGCTAGCCTCTGCTTTCTGAAAAAACACAAACTCTGCATAAATGCATTTAAATTACCTAAAACAGAATTGTAACACACAGACCTGCTGGAGTGTCTGAGAAAGCTTGACATTATGTTTTCCTATTTATAGCATAATTCATAATTCCAATTAATTTTTTCAATATTTTTCTTTACTATGTTACCACTGGGAATGGAAATCAATATTCAGAGTGTACACACAATTTAACTGGCTGATGACAATAGCTGTGAATTATGCCCCAATTTTTCAGCATGGTACTATTGCAGTATTGTTCTACTTCATACTGAGTCAACATATTGTTGTTCATGAAAATTAATTCCACTTACATTATACTGAACTTATATAAAATGATAAAGAATAAAGGAAATTTATAAAGAATAACTGCCAAAAAGCATGTTTTATGATTTATAATGCATAAACTGTTCCAAACCAGTTTATATAGTAAAACTGTGTAAAAAATTAGTTCCAATCCTAATATTATTGTCATGGTTAACCAAAATGTAAGTTAACTGAGGTATGCTGTAAAACACCTATGGTTCAATTTTGTTTACATTCTACAGTGCCCCATGCATTGAATCTAATAGAAATTTACATTTGTGTTAAAGATGTACAGAGAAATAATTACTACAGGATCCTCATTATTCCTTAATTCAACAACTTATTTTATCACATCATAAAAAATAAAAAAAACACCATAAACCTGAACAACCCCCCCCCCCCCCAAAAAAAAAGATTTAGTCTACTGAACCAAAATATGTCTGAACCATGGCATCCTAAATTCCTAAAATATAAGAAGCAAATCATTATGCTTTTGGTTGTTGTAACCATTTGGTTGTTATAACTGTTTAACTGTATATTGTCTATTTCATTATAAGTAGCAATTCATTATGAAGGGTGGTTGTTGTACTAGTGTATTTCTGTATATTTCAATACATGTAGTAATTATTTATTGTCTGTGCTTGCATATACAGAAACTGTGTTTTGAAAAGTGTCAGATGATGTAATACACATTCCATGTTGACTCCCGATCCCTACATCCCTACATCAATGTAAATTTACATGCATGCTTTCCATAAATTCAGCAATATTGCAGCAATAACAGTATAGTTGGTGTTGCTTTCATTGCCACTCTGCCTACTGGTGATTTGGTAACATATGTACACTGTACTTGTAAGCATTGCTGCAATTGCAGGCTACATAGTTAGTGATGCAATTGTCATAGAACCTCCCAAAGACTACATGTATCTACAACATCCTTCAGACCCGCTGCCGCTTTGTCATAAAGGAATATTAAACTTATACTAAACTTATACACATTCCTTAAAAAAAAGTTTTTTTTATTATTTTCACTACACTAATACAGCAAATGCTGAAGTTTTACACAACAGTAAAACAATTTTTTCAATATCATTAGTGAGAATTTGTCTTGATTTACCGTTTAATAATTCTTTCATGCTTCTTCAGATTCAAATCTAGATCCTTTAAATTTTCTTGTAACCTTGTAACCAAGGATTTCTGAAATATGAATCAATGACATAATTATATATCATTATAAAAATATGTCATTCTCATTAAGTGTTCTTGAAAAATAAATGTAGAATTTCTTTAAATTCAGCCACCATACCAAAATTACTAAATCAGTTGCAGTTTAATTTTGATTTTTTAGGTACATGTCATGTGACTGCATGTATGCAACAGATTAATAACCATTAATTTGAAGAATTTGTAAAAATTAATCATGTTCCTGGACCTCAGATTTACAAACAATGCTTTGAACTCCAATATCATTAATTTGACTAACTACATCACTCCAACCAACAAACTGCTGACAGAAAACATTTCAAAAGACGGTATAAATTGCAACTTTACAAAAATCCACCTAGTGGACATTTTATGAGCAAGAATCACAAATTTCTGATGACAAGGAAGACTCACGTGTTCACAAGGGGGGCAGTACCAGTCTCCATCGGGAATGATCATCAGTGGGGGTCTGAGACACGCTGTGTGGAAGGCAGCATCACACTTGTCACACAGAAGCAACTGTATATAATTATAATATTCAGTACAACAGCATATTCACAAATTTGTGTTATGTCTTTCCCTCTATGTAATTAAATTTAATTTGGTATTTTTTGCCCAATACTTTCTGGTTAATGAGCTTCACATGTAAGTGTCATTTATTTTAAAGAAGAGGTCCACAGGCTTTGTTGATCACCAGAGTATTAGTTGAAAGTATCACTAGTCCCATGGGCTATAAAATCTAGAATAATTTTCCTGTTCTGCATATCAAAGTTAGATTACAATATTCAGAGCAATATAAAACAAATCGTGTTCTTAACACAAATGCCCCCAAAGTGACCATACTGATCAAAGACTTTACATAATATATTAACACTTTGACCTCTTAAAGAGAGATTATCTCACCAAACACATGTATGTAAGATAAAAATAAATAAAGATGCTTTGAAATGTTTGGGTATATATATTGGACATGACAAAAATATATGTAATGAAAAAAATTGGATATGTAAGCTAAAGGAGTTTGAAAAAATACTAGATTCTTGGAGGAGTCGAAAACTTACTATTTTCGGAAAATGTCAAATTGTAAATTCTCTTATCCTATCAAAGATTATTTTCCCTGCAACGGTTTTAGAAAATCCAGGCAATGATTATATCAAAAAATTGAGAAAGCTTATTTTTTCATTTTTATGGGGTAATCGTGAGCGCATCAAGCGACAAACATTAATTAGAGAAATCAAAGAGGGGGGAATAGGTATCATTGATCCAGAAACTAAAATTAAAGCTATAAAAGCAGCTTGGGTATCAAAACTAATACTAAATAAGAGCAATTTAAGCAAACTGTTAAACGCATGTTTAGCAACTAACAAAATGGAAATTAACTATATCATAAAATCAAGCGTTACAAACACGTCCGATCTTGATAGTCTAAAAGAACTTTCACTATTCTATAAAGAGGTATTTACTGCGTTTAATGAATGTAAGAATCCAAATAACATTGATACAATGGATAAAATTTTACGACAGAACATCTGGTTTAACGTAAACTTCAAAAACAAAGGAAAAACTTTATACTTCCAGAATTGGCACGAAAGCGGCTTTCAATAAGTAAAGGATCTTGTGAATGATAATGGCTTCAAATCACTCAATGAAATAGCTCATGCATTAAAGTCAAAAAGAAACTATCTATGTGAATATTTAACATTAAAAAGTGTTTTCAATTCAAAAATATGCGATACTAATATAAGGAGATACATTAATATTGGTATTGATTTTGATTTTAAATTGCATGGAAAAATAAAGGATATCAATAAAATAAAATCTGGTTTCTTCTACAAAATCTTACTAAATGACAGGTCCAAAAAACCTATAATGGAAAATGTGTGGCAGAAGGAATTTAGCGAGGTAAACCCAATGTCATGGCAAAAGATTTATGATGAAAAAATTGTTAAAATTAATGATAAAAACAATGCCGAGTTTAATTTTAAATTATTGCATAATATGCTGCCAAATAACTTGTATCTTAGTAAATGGAATAAAAATATTGAGAAATATTGTAATTACTGTCGAGGTATTGAGAATACAAAACACATGGTTTTTGATTGTACCCTTATAGAAAACATATGGAAAAAAGTTTCTGACATACTTAAACTCAATAGTACATGGAAACATATTGTTATTGGTTTTATTCACAAAGGTAAACAAAGTAGTGTCATTCTGAACAATGTTATATCCTTCATTGAAGATTTTTAAATACAAAATGAAATGTAAATTGTTAGAAGAAAATGTTACAAGTGAAGGGCTTACTTCATTTTTAAAGTCATCACTTGCAAGCTTTTTTCTTGTTAATCAGCAAGCTCAAACTGTCAAACTTGATTATTGTATACTTAAAACCCTTTCTGAAAATTTATAAATTGCTATTTTTTATTATATTCAGCACTCACTACATGATGAGCCAGTCATCTTGTAGTTCAACTCGGAGGTAAACCTCTTTGGACTGTGTATGTGTGTAGTATACCTCCGGTTGAATGTGAGTGGTCCATTAAAAATGTACAAACACATTTTGTAATAATTGAACATAATGTATTAAGTTATCAAGTTTCCTATTCTAATATAATTAATTTGTAGAGTATGTATGTATATGTTTACATATGAAAATGCATATTATTGTATACGACACTAAACTAATTATTGTATACGTATGTTTATATGCTATTATGTTAATTTATCGGATCCTGGGGGCCCCTGGCACCCCAGGTAACGATTACAAGGGGATTTCTTAGGAAATTTTACCCCAAAAATAAAGCTATGTAAATTCTGAATAAACGTCAAAAAACTGAAAAACCCCCCACAAAAAAACCAAAAAAAACCCCACTTTGATCATTTTGGACCTGCCCATCAGTCAAACCTTTGAGGTTGTGAAATTCACAATAACTGCTTTTCCTAGATATGCATCTGGTTTTTATGCAGTATCAGCATGATTAAAGAAGAAGTCTTTCAAATGGTAAAGATGATAATCACTATAATAATGTTGGTCCCAACCCTGGAACCAAAATCCCTACTCCTAAGATCATGAAATTTGCCATTTTGGTAAAAACCTACCCACTCCTTCTAAACATCCATTTAAATTCAATTTAGTATCAATAGCACTAAAGAAGATATCATTTACATGTTTTACACATATACAACATGTACCAACTTTGGCTCCACTATACAGTCAGCACCTCTATCCAAAAGATCATGAAATTTACAATTTCGGTAAAGGACTTTCTACACTATAAGATAATTTTTTTTTCCTTACAGATGCACAACTGTACAGACTGAAGACTTTTGAAAATTGGTAAACTTTTTAACAGTTTTTGCCTACTCCTATGGTACTAGGGATTCAGGAGTCCTGAAATCTATAATTTATGTTCCACTTGTCCCACTGCTTCATATCATATTAAAAAAGAATTGGAATGGTGGTTAAGAAAGTTAAATATGTTCAATTATTAATGCACAACTAATAAAGATGGACCCAGACCAATTGCAATAAGTCACTTTAGTGACTCGGGTGACCTAAAAAAAAAAAACACATTAGAATAGAATAGGTCAGTTATCTAAAATGAATGTATTGTATGTTTTGATTTTATCTCTTCAGGTTGGTGGGTTTTCTGACACATTTTGTGTTACTTCTCTTACCCATTCTGGTTGGTGGGTTTTCTGACATTTGCAGCATGGTGTGTCATTTGGTATCTCTTCCTCTGCCACATCCTCCTCTAACTGACCTACAGTATACATGGGCAGAAAGAATCAAAATTATGCACATATATATGTACGTCATGAATTAGTTCAAATTACAGTAAAACATTATACAGTGAACACGCTTATAACAAATTCAAACTTACAGTGATTTTTATTCCCTGCAGTTTTAAAACAAATCATGAACTCATCGGATATAAAGAATTAATTTATAATGAATTGATATAGTTCATCTTCAGCACTTTGCTATAAGCATGTTTTACTGTACACATATATTAATCTTTCATGGTATCTTTCTATATGGTTTTACATTTAGAGGTTCTGTTGAGCACTTGCATGTAATGGCTGTAGCTCTTTGAAAAGTGGAAAACTTACGTTTGCGAGCTTCTTGTCTCTGTGCATTGCGTCCTTTGGTGGGGGTAAAATCTTCGTCAGAAGTTTCCTCCTCTGAGCCCACTTCAAACTCACTTCCCACAGCATCTTCCTCAAAGCTGGAAGGTTCTGGTGTAGGTTCCTTCCTCATCCTCATGTTCCTCACCCTGGCACTCCTCCTCCTCCCCTGCTCATCCTCGTCACTGGGAAGTGGCTCTTCGGATTTCATCTTCTGTTTACTTTTCGATTTTTTGGAAGTTTTAAGTGGTACATCATCATCAGTTGAGTCTGATTCCTCCTTTTTTGTCTTCTTAGGGGGTGGTTTTGATTTCCTGGAATTTTTTGTTGGTGCTGGGCTGCCATCGTCTTCACTGTCACTTGCTTTTTCTAAAACATTTCGTCGTTTTGACTTCGTTTTCTTTGGACTTTCATCATCTTCATCACTGGAAATTTTCTTCTTCTGAAAAAAAAAGAAGAAGTTAAAATTCAATCCTGAAAACATGGAGTTCCATGAGTAATAATAGCTCAAGGGATTTCACTTCCATCCACTTTGTAGTAATTCAAGCACCTGTATTTTTATTCATTCAATGAGCATATTTTTGGTTTAGAATTTGTAAGGTATCCCATTCTTTCAATTTCTATTGTGCATAAGGAATTTTAACTTAAATAAAAATGTTGGATACACATTCAATACTTAGTGATATGTATTTACAACAGATACAAAATGTTCAGTGACAACCTTACATGAAAACAGAATTTGTCTCAATACTTTCCTAAATTCTTATTTAATCCTATTTTTAATTACAGCAGACAGTTCAACATCATTTTTCTGTATACCTTGACAGGCCTTGTACTTTTCCTGGATGGAACAGCTGTTTCTGGTCGTTTTCTGGCTGTGTCTGCAGACTTGTTTCCAATCTTACTCAGTGGAATGTCATCACTGTCTGACGAGGAATCCACTTTCTTTGGAGTCCTCCGCTTTCCACGTGGAATGATCTTCTTGGCATCTTTGGCTTTCTTGGAGTTGGGTTCCACTGGGGAGTCCTCTGCAGATTCATCGTATTCAATCCCTCTCTTACGACCACCTTTAAGATTTGGTTTCTTTGGTTTCTTCTTTTTTGCGGTATCTGAATCATTCTCCGACTCTGCTTCATTCTTCTGTAAATCCTTCGTGGGTTCCTCTGTTTTGTCTTCGGACTCCTTCTTACTTCCATCATCGTCATTTTTTTCTGCACTTTCCTCGGCAATGATTTTCATCTGGTCTTTGTCACTGTCCTCCAACTTAACAGTTGTGTTGTTTTCTTTATCTAAGCTTGTTGTTCTTTTATCATCACTACAGACACTTGTTTCATTTACTGTACCTTTAAGGGAAACATCAGTCTGGTCACTATCTTCAGTCCCTTTACTCTCAATAGAGTCCAACTCTTTATCATCCAGCTTTGGAGATCCATCCTTTGCATCTTTAGATATTGTTTTTGGACTTTCCTCAAAATTTTCAGGATTACTGTCAATATCATTTTCCTTTGAATTTTTAGAGTCCTTGTACTCAGAATTGATTTTCTCATCCATGTTTTGATGTCCCTCTTCCACTACGTCTTGGTTTTTATCTGCTATATCCCTTTCATTCTTTTTGATGTTTTGACATTCCTCTTCCAACACTTCTTCTTGGTTTTTATCTAGGATATCACTTTTTCTTATTTTGACATTTTGACATTCTTCTTCCTCCACTTCTTGGTTTTCATCAGGGGAATCACTTTTATTCTTTTCGATGTTTTTATCTCCTTCTTCCACCACTTCTTGGTTTTTATCTATAGTATTATTTTCATTCTTTTCCAGTGCTTTGCTTTCTGCATTTCTATCTGTACTTGGTTTGTCTTTTACCTCACTGTCAGGTTTTGACTTGCTTTCACAGACAACACTACTTTCAATGAGATCATTTGCTTGTGTCTGTAATAAATTTTCAGCCTTTTCTTCAGAAACGCCGACCTCTTTTACAGAACCCCGTTCACTACTGCCAACTACTTCATCAGTTTTTTTCTGTTTATTCACAGGACTTCCATTTTTCTCATCATTTCCAGATGTATCCACTTCTGATGGTTTCTCCTTTCTAACTGTTTCTTCCTCCTCATTTTTCAAAAACTCTAGTTTTGTACTTAAAAAATTTACAGTCTCTTCTTTTTCCTCCTTTATTTCATCTTTCACTGAATCCTCTGTTTTATCATTATATTTTTCCACTTTTATTGAATTTTCATCTACACAAGATTTTTCCACCTTTAATGAATCAACCAATTTTCCTTCTTGTGGAACTTCTTTGACCTTGACACTATCTTCCACCTTTACTTCTTGTGGGTCTTCTCCTTTAACCTTGACACTATCTTCCTCCTTCACTTCCTGTGGGACTTCTCCTTTGACACTATCTTCCATCTTTACTTCCTGTGGGACTTCTCCTTTGACCTTGACACTATCTTCCACCTTTATTTCCTGTGGGATTTCTCTTTTGACATCGCCTTCCATTTCAATGGAATCTTCCCCAATGATCTCTGGTTTCACTTCCATACTTTGGTCCTTGCTTTCACATTTGACAATATCATTGTTTCCATGATCTTTGTGTTTATCTTCTTTTTCTTCTGCGGTGCCATCCACCTCATCTGTTTTGTCTGGCTCTTTCTTCACTGTAGATGAATCTGTCACTTCATCGTCACATCCTTCTTTTTTGTTTTCCTCATCTGTGTCTTCTGTGAATGATAAGATTTAATGTGAAATATTAGTCATGTCTTACACTATATAAATTTTTATACTATTTTTATAATGCTATTTCCTCATGAATTTCATCTATATATACACAGAACCTAAAACGTGCTACCACACCAATTGCACAATATGGCACAAAACAATTCTTACATGGAGCTCTAAACACTTTGCACAGAATGCTGAAAGGTTTGCTTGGAATGCTTAGCACAAAACATTGCCCACTTTATGAACATGAAATATTTGGTTCTTCTTGTGGTGGATAAACATGAAATAATTTTATAATAATATTCTCAATTTTGAAATAATTATTCATGTCTGATGTGGTAAATTGTTCATATATAATTATCAATAAATAAACAAAACACAAATCATTGAAAAAATCAAATCGTCAAAACTTCATAATTTTTTACCAATTATTTCAATTACAGGTAGCAAGACATGTCAAAATGAACAAAAGCATATTTTTTTTTTAAATTTTGAAAAGAAAAATAGCTACAATTGTATAACTATGGAATTATTCCTCTTGCATAACTTTTTTTTCTAGGCTCTATTAAATCAACTCAAAATTAAAATCAAATGGTTATGTGTTTCATTATATTTGCACATTCAATCTAGGGCACTATGTCTAGATACCAGTTAGGGCACATTAGAAAAAAAAAAAATCAGCCTATTCTCAAAGAAAGAGATTGAATAAAAATGTACATTACAGATAAAATTTATAATAAAACAGTAAAAGCAATCAGGACTGAAACATATTCTCAGGTATGGGGGTGTTACTTTTATGCAAACTCATTGTACTAGCTAGATGACAAGAATCCAACATAAGATGAAAATGTTGCAATTCTAAACAAGAAACAGTCCAAAAATATAGAAGTAAATGCATATTATCATAATGAATAACTAATTATCTTATTTTGATTGCTTGTTTTACGTCACACTCAACAATTTTTCAGTTATCTGGTGGCATCCAGTTTTTATTGGTAGAGGAGAAAACCCAGATACAATGTACCCGGTAAGAGACCACCGATTTTCCGAAAGTAAACTGGCAAACTTTCTCACATATATCAGAGTGAGCGAGAATCAAACCTGCACCGACTAGAGGTGAGAGGCCTTGTGATTTGGAGCTCAGTGCTCTGACCACTGGGCCACAAAGGCCCCATAATTATTATAAACACACTACCTGCCAGGATCAAACTCTATTGTGGGTCAGTGGATGTGATAATTGTGTAATGTGTATTCCACAGTGTGTGTATAACAATGCATATGCTGGTTAGTGTAATTTTTTTTTTTAATTATGGGGAATAACCAAACAGATTCTTTGTATTTTGATCCAGGACTTCATTTAAAATTACAAATGCACTCTCATATCAGATATGTAAGAATGATAGAATTCCAATTGTAATTCTATTTCTTGGAACAATATCAATCACATTAATTTGTTTAAAAGATATTACATGCAATTTTGAACATGATATTACTTTTTGACATTGTTGTAATTGTCTCTATAATTTGAAGAAAACTACTGCATGTTACACATTTATTTCTGCGGAAAATCGATTATAAAAACCTCTTTCATTATGTCACTAGTGCCCCTGTTTCAACTTAAAATATCCAGATCAGCTGACCTCTATTGTGATAATAAACCTTGGAATTTACACAGAATGTACCAGTCATTGCTTTATCCATAGTTCCGATAAACAATTTTGATGACTGAATAATGAAACAACATCAAACAAGCCTAATGAAACAAATTCCAATATATATGAAAAAGGAAAACCTTCCAAGAGTAATCAGCTACAAATGTATCAAGTCTTGCTCTGCACAATATTTTTAATATTATTATTTTGTATACATTATCCGCAATATTTTCAATGTTGAAAGTCCACCTTTAAGAAATTATGATTTAAAATATAAAGAATGCAATAAGGTGAGATGGAATTAAGGATATCATATATATCATAATCAAAGATATAAGAATCATCATCATCATCATCATATCCGTTTTATAGTCCGTTGTCCTCATCTGAGGGTTGGACAAATGAATGAAGCAAGATGAAAGCAAATAGAAAATTGAAATATGATAATGTGACATGGAATTAAGGATGTAATGTAGCAAAATAAAATTTATAATTAAGAATGGAAATTGAGATGTTATAAGGTAACATGGAATTGAAAATGTCATGTAGTAAAATCAGTTAGAATTAAGAATACAAGAAGGATGCAATTACGGCGGGAATTCCCTTCTTCTGGTTTGCACAGAACACTGAATGATTTACATGAAATGCTGAAAATTTAACAGTTTGCACAATGCAATGAATCGTCTGCATAGAGCAAAGCAGAATGCTTTGGAGGTGTAGTTGCAAACTTTAGGGGCTGTATATGGAGCAATGTATCTGTCACTTAAAATGTTCGTTGAATTTGAAAGTTTAATTGTACAATACACCTGTAGTATGTACAAGTTTCATCCACAGACTGCAAGTATTTTCCTACAATCCCACCTCCACCACACTCAACAGATTTATGGAAATAAAATTTTAATCCTCTAAATATCAAAGAAACTATTACCAATAACCAGCAGGTGAAACAGGTAGAATTGTTGGAGAAGCAACCGAGTGTCTTGGGAGTTTTATGTAAAGTAAACTTTAAAAACCTAATGTATTTCTAGAATTCCAGAGTTCTTAAAAACATTTTTCTCTATCCAACATTTTGACTGATAACACTTAGAATCTTGTCAGCCTGAACAATGTTTTCTACGCCCGAACACTGTTACAATGTTTCTCAGCCCGAACAATGTTTTATCTACTGAACAATGTTTAAATGGCCTGAACAATTTCATGGAATTTTAAGAAACAAATTACAATGAAAATAAAATCAATTTCAAATCTCATGTATTTTTCAAGTCTGTTGTACATTTCCTACTCATTCTGAATCGCTTTCACTTTCAACATCTATCTCTCCTTCTGTTTCGCTCTGTAGATTTTCCTTTCAAGAAAAATGTTTTTATTTTCATTTATCATTCAGAAAGAATGGTTTTATTTTCATTTATGATTGTTGTTTTTTTTTTCCAGTTTGAATGAATTTTTCTTTCGAATTGACTTTGTTTTACCTTTTCAAGTTGAAAATCCTTACTAGATCTTTTTCATACCCTGACATCAAACATCAGTAATTATGCATGTTGATTTGTTGAATTTATAGTCTAACTCCATTTACTAATATCAGAGCACTCTGTTACAAATAAACTATAAATGAAGTCTCAATAATTTACTTCTTCATGAATTAACTATTTCAAAACTAATGTTTTTTTCTTCATCTTTCACATTGAAAATGGGTCACACTATTCACCTAAAGGATTATTCTGTGCAATAAATCAATAAATGGTGAGCATTTTTGGAATAATTTTTATGAGAAGGAAAATGTACAGAGAAATCAAATACATTCCAGTTTGACGGTTGGGACCATTTTTTTTTTTTTATTAAAAAAACTAATGAAAATGCTGTTTTATGGTCAGTGGGTGTCACCATCAAAACTTGTCTGATAAAACACTTATTTTGGGGTATAATAACAATATCTTTTAAGAAATGTAATACTTAATGATAAAACTTACTAAATGATACAGTTGTAAAATAGCCTATAGGAATATTCTAAAATTTTGGTTTGGCATGCTATCACAACAAATGATGCATGTCATACCCCTTTCGTCATATTTCAGCCATTCCAGTGTTCTTCAAACCCACATGGATCGTGGCTTTGTTCATATCTTTTTTGACTTTAGCATCATTGTTGTTGCATGTTTCTTGTTATGACTTGGACTTAGGTTTTCACTGACATAAAAAGAATCACAGTACCAAACCTCCAGATGCTTGATCTGGATACAGCATATCCTAGATTGAGCTCTAGGTGTTATCTGATTGGCTAAAATTATTTGAAAATGAAGTTTAGATAAATTGTCGGTATGAAAAATTATTGCATAAATTTCAGAAATGACTGAGATAATACCATGGTCGGGATGTGTTTGAAATGAAGGGTGTAATTCATTGCAGATCATTAATTCACGTATTGTAAAAAAGTGTAAATATGACCTATATAATTTTTTTAATTTTTTTATAAGCACTTAAATGAACTTTCATATGTTGGAGGCCATTTGTCTAAAATTAATATAAATAATTAGTGAGAGGGCCAAGGGTTAGTGTTGAGTGTAAGGGAAATGAATTGGTACTCTTTTCCCTATATATCAGTGATGAGAATGCAATTTTTATTTTACTTTCATTGTATTTATCAAAACCACTGCATATTGGAAACCGATTTTCTGGTTCCAAAATTAATTTAACTGCTACAATTTTTTTCTTGTGTGACAAACAATTCATATCAGACAATTGGTTTTTGTCGGCTAAACCGATACATTTCAAGAACTCTGGAGTTCTGTTCAGTTACTGGTAAAAATCAAATGTACTGCAAGGGATATATCATGATAAGCATCAAATCAGCTAGACATAGTAACCCCAAGTGCTAACACGTTTAGCGAAAGTCAATCTTATTTTAAATTTAATTCTACAAAAAGCGAATAATATCCCACTAAAGCTTCATCCCATAAATAAAAAAGATGATATTGAGTGTACTGGCTCACCAGTATGTGACTCATTTTCCTCCTTGACATCATTACCGTTAATCTGTCCCTCCAGAGTACCAATCAACTGTGCCAGTTCATTCCTGTTCCTGAAGAAGAGAAAGATCAGAGAATGCAAACTAAACAACTGAAAAGTTTATAATGAAATTTCATTTGATATAGATACCAATTTATTTTATACTTGTTATTTTGACAGTATTATGAAAATCCAAACCATTTCCAAACATGTCTACAAAAAGTATTCTTTTTAATCTCATGGATTATTTTATTAATTTTCATAAACTTAGATCATTTTAAAAAATCATAGTTGACATTTCATAAAGAACTGGTCAAACTAGACTTGACTAGAAAATTGACTTGGTCAAACGGCTAAACCAAAACCTGAATAATTCATGTATTTAACATATGTTCTATGTACTAGTTCTAATGACATATAGTTATTAACATTCGTGATGACAGAGAGAGCGATTATGTTTTGCCCCTGATCTGCATTTCCACACTCAACATGTGGTACATCACATCTAATCTGTCATTTAAAAGAGAAACATCCCTCATGGTATGTAAAGTTCATGAAACTCAAAATTTCTTTTAATGCCGTTTTTGATTGTTTACATTAAAGGTAAAACTGGTTTTACACTATGCTGAGACAAAAATGTGTTCAATTGATATTTAGTTAACTTTATGATATTAATATCACATCTTTTTTTTGGAGACGTGAAAAATATGTTATCATAATACTAATAAAAAAAAAAAAAAAGATTAATAAATCTAATGTAGTTAATCACTTAAAGGATTCAGAATTTGAATGCTAGATTATAAAAGAAAAATAATAAAAAAAAATATTCAGATACAATTGATTGTTATCCTTATTTGTTTTTGTGGGGGTTGAGTTTCATCCTTGAATAAAAAATTTCAGTAAACAAAACTCAGTATTGCATTTAAATTACAGCAACCATCTGGGAGTCATATTGCATTGAAAGGCAAAACAATCTTCTATATGTAAATGTTAAAACTTTTTAATTTTTCTCTGTCATTTGAGCTTGACAAAAAATGTACACTTATCTACAGAAAACAATGGACAGTTCAATGTCAAGTAATATATCGAGGGAATTTTTAACCTTTGACTTCAAGGGCTGGGGCCATTCATGTTGGGGAAAAATAACAATATTTAGTTGAAATTGGGAAAACATTAATTCTGTAACTCTTAATAAGGTCTGAAAAGCATATCTAATTGATTTATCTATCGATTTAAGCACTTCAATTTCTAAAGAAAAGAAAGACGGAATTGTCCCAGTAAAGCCATGACCCAACCACAGTTTAAGTAAGATTTTTTATTAAAGTACACTAACAATGTGTGTAATTGGAGACTGAATTATCAGAACTGAAATCAACATTTTGAATATTTACTTTATCACTCTCTGAAATCAAAATTAAATCCTCGGAATTTGTTTCCATTGAATGACTTTTTTCACTGTCATTACTGCATTTCATCTTGGACCTATTCTCGTTGATTTTCTGACTAAAGGTTCACTTGTCAGGATGGTCAGAGGGCATAGTTTCCTCATTTTGAAGATTTATCTTTAGTTTTGAAATATAAACTTATAGGCTTCTCGTTTTTATTATACTGTAATAGAAGTTTAGGACAATAGTATAAATTTATAGTTACCCAACATTTTTTTTGTCACATTGACAGATTTACAGAATACTGATCCTGAACTTTAATGCATTAAGCTACAAACATAGGTAAATACCCAAAGTATCCAAAGTGATGACTTCTTAAAGAAAATCTAACAAACACTTTTGATTTGCAATCTTTTTTTTATCATCCTTTAGGAACTTTTAAGTGTCATTTTAGGAAAAAATAACTGCTTTTCAGCATTAGGAATGGGATTGAATTTCAGCCCTTGTAAGACTAACAAAATCCCTGTATAACAACATTAAACAAAACGAAGGTGGTCTAGAAATGATAAATGGTAACACTTCTTCAAAAATATTTATATATATGACACTGTCAAATATTTGAATATGAATGAAATTATAGCAGTCCTGAATATTTGAATATTAGTTTCTGGTATTCGTTTTAGCTCTTTAAGCAACCACCATGCTGTTTGTAAAAGTGTGTCAAAATTCTTGAATATACATAGATCTATTATAGAATTTTATTTTTTACTGACATATGATAATTGGATTATAAGATTATCCAACCATGATTTCACTCACTTTTCTCATACTGAAAACTGGTCTTCTTCCCCCCTCTAAACCTACCTTCAAAGTAAATCTTTAACTTAAAATACCATGAAATTTCTTTTATTCATAATATTCATGCAGTGCTTTACTTGTTCTGCTGATCATAATTTTGTGCACCATGCCAATATATGATTTAAACTAAAATGTTCATGCATGAATAAAAGGATGTTTACACTACTGAGTATCATCAATAATTATATTTCACTGTCATACAATATACAACTGCAGTTTGTAAAATATCTAGTTTTACGACTGTAATTGAAATCTCAAAGTTGGAAATTACAGTGCGCTCGACCTTCTGAGGCAGTCTATTTCTCAGATGGGTGGCATCAAAATTTCAACAGCCAGTACACAACAAGAAATGTCACAAATAAGTTAATTAGTAAATTCACTCGTACAGAATAGTAACATATATAAATAGGGTTGGCAACTTTTGCATGTAACTCGCCCTGTGACTGGCTCATAATTCACTGGAGTTCCAACTCTTCACAGTAATTCATTCCTTACTTGCAAACAACCTCCCATGTTTCTGCATCTACATCATCCTGGTCTTCTCTGTACACACGGACATTGAAGTCTTTGTCCTTTTAAAACAAATTAGCAACTATTAGAAGAGATATTGTTCATGTATATTCAACAATTTCATAAATATTTACTATTTTCTAACAATATTAACTAAATTATTAAAATAGACACTTTTTAACACTATCAATAATGTCACATCATTCTGAAAAGTTATTTTTGCTAAATCTCTCTGGTCTAATAAAAAACACCAAAATTTTAGGGTATATATATTTTTTTAATTTAGCATGTATATATAATCTTTTTTACAAAGACTTGGCTAACAGATTATTACTTACAATGAGATACCAGTACGCTAATCCATTCTTATCTCGACCAAGAGGCTCAAACCTCATATCATCTGCAGGTTTTGCATTAATCTGTTCTTTGAATTTAGAGTTAAAGTCAAACTGTTTTTCAAGGAGATTCTGCAAAGAATACATTATAATACATTTAAAATTTTCTTTTTCTTCACATCGATTTACAGGCACATCAAATTGGTATGGTTTATAAATATCCCATTGAATTTTATCAAAGTCCCAATGGTATTTTATCATGTCTAGTAAAGTTGCAATAAGATTCAGAATCTATCACTTTTACAATAGAATTCTATAAAAGTGACCATGGAATTCATTCAAAGTCACAATGGAATATTAGTATTATTATCAATGTCAAAATTGAAATTTTAAATGTCTTCCACTTTTGTCATATTCTTGACATTTGTCATGTTTACATCACATATATACAATACACTATATATTCATCATACCTTTAAAATTGTAAGTTTTGTTGCAGTTTTGCAATGTTTGTATCCAAATCGTTCCACCTCCCAGGCATCAACACTGGAGTAAGTATGTATGAACTGCATTAAAAATAAAATTGTGAAAATTGGATCAGTTGTCATGGTAATAAATATTATATTTATAGTATGAAAAAAATTTATATGCAAATGATAGTCCATCACCATGGGTGAAAAATGATGTAGTATAAAAGTAAACTTGGATGTAAAACCTTGGATTTATATACATACGAAAAGTTATAATAATTGAATTTTTGAAATCAGTATCACATTTTTTAATCTATGCATCTATCAACCAATGTCTGGCTACATTAAGAATCAAGTGATTTTCCCCTTAATTTTCAGATAAGAATTTTCATTTCAATATAACAGAGTAAAGGCCAACAGAATCTTGAAAATTGAATTTGACAAGCCTTCTAAGTGTATTGCAGGCAATACAAAGTCCCCTACAGGTAGGATAATTCAGTCAAAAGTAGGTCAAGAGTAATGAAATTCAAACTTGATCTGTAAATATCCAAGACAAAGCCATATATAAAATGAAGAAAAAAGTCTGGAAACCTCCATCATTCATCAAGGGGCATAATTCAGTCAAAGTAGGTCAAGCATAAGGAAACTCAAACTCAACTTGTAACAATTCAAATTTCAGTTGAACATCTTAATCCAGTGCGGAGAAAAGTCCAGAAAACTGATTTGGAATGACAGACAGACAAATGATGGACACTGGGTAAACTAATAGTAATAGTCCCCTTTCCTTTGACAAAGCCAATAGGGGACTTAAAATAGAGCCATAATTCTGTGAAAATTGGTCAATCATATGTGACAAAAGATGAACAAGATTTTTGAGATGTTCACCATAAAGCTATACAGCAAGTTGTTCGTTACTTGTTAACATCAGTATCTCAATGATGAACACTGAGGGGCATGATGTAATGAGTGTAAATAATATTTTTTTTTTTTGCAGTCATTACTTAATACCTATAAATCTTGTAAATGTGAATCAAATGTGACAGCAGTTTAATATGCTGATTTACAGGTGTTCACAGAAAGCTACACAACAAGTTTCAAATCAATACCCCAAAGAATAACTGAATAAGTACTAAAAATGATATTTATGTAAAGGACCATAACAAATTAGTTTTGAAAATGTGGATAAATTTCAAATATAATCTAGAATGTTCCTTAAAAACAACACTGAAAAAAAAAGGTTTGCCCCCCCCCCCCCCCCCCCCAGATTTCAATGGTAGAAGACAAGTAAAACTGAAAAATTCATAATTGATATGCGATAATACATGTTGCATTTAATTGTAAAGGTATGCAATGTTTTCCACAGCTTAGATCCATCATGTTAGTGGTAACAGAGTGTACAAATGAATATTGCCCAGTCTAAATCACAACATCCAATCCGGCTCAGAATATTTGAGATGCTACGATATACTTTTTTGTTATTTACAATTTAATGATTGACAGAGCTACTTTGATCTTACAATGCTAATAAAATAATAATAATAAACAATAATAATAAAAATGTGAAATTATCAAATTTTCTAAATGATTCTGTAAGTATTTCATTGCCATTGGTTATCTTTCTTAATGTAAAAAGGTTCTGCATATTGAGTATCTCACAAAACATTGTTGGATGCATTACCTTGATGACATAACGTTCCCATTTATCAGTGGACACTGAACTTTTTCCCATTCTTCTCAGAAGTTTCACATGCAAGTCCACCAGAAAGGATGGTACTGCAAAACAATGAAGCAAAATTACAACTTCTTTAACAGAATCAAGTGTTTGTAAAGAAATCAATATGAAGAGGAACCAAGAAGTAAAAATAGACTCTGTTTGTTCTTCACAATATCGTAATAATTCAAGAAGTTCATAATATAACTTCCACAAGCCTAGAGGGAATATGACTCCAAAGGGAGCTAATGCAATACACATTCGCGCATCATATTTCTGTTTTAATATATAATGGACATAAAGAATTACAGAAAATTGGGAGAGAATATTCTGAGATGCAAACTGAATATGCCTGAAAGTATATAACTGACGCAACAAAGAAATAAATATTGCTGCAAAGTATGGAAACAAAAGATAAACAAAGCTATTTAATTAAACATGGTGTAAACAATAAAATAAATTGTCTTTTCACGAACCATGCTTTGTGTCTTCCAGCCAGGTTTGTAGATCTGTGTAAGATATATCATTGAGACCCATCAATTCACCATATCGGTCCAAAAAGTTACAAATAACTGCAAAGTTTGGGTCATTGAGGCAATCATTTTCTGACGCCGTCGCCATCTTGATCGATATGCTAATACTTCCAATCGGAATGTTTCTAATGTATAGATATCTATTATGAAAAAAAATAAAAGATTCCGAAAGTTCAAAAAAAGTATTTTGATCCCGATATATTAATGAATTATGTGATATGTACGTATTTTTCGAAACTCAAAACTGCTTTATTCTTCACGGATAAGTGTATTTTATAGATTTATAGGTACTATGCATGTTTTGTTAGTGAAAACATAATGAGAAATATTGATTAAATATGCATATTATTTGAATTTACTCGGGATCGAAATCCAAAGAATAGTTTTATCGCAACTTGAATTTCCTCAGGACTCAAGACAATATTAACGCTCCAGTCATAAGAAAGAAATTTCTGCAACTGGTAAATTACATGACTTTGCCAGCATTCATGGTCAAACCCAAACAAATTTTCTATATACTTATATACAATTTTATTTATACCGTAATAAATTATTTTCTTCTTCAGAGAGCCTTACCAACAACGCCATGTGCATTTGATAAAAGAGATACATTTATTGCATATACAGCAGATATCCCATCATACCTGTAAAGAATCGTATTTCATATCATAGGAATGGAAACAATCCCAGAGACAAGTGGTATGATAAAACGAAGTTTCATTTTTATTGCAATATTTTGACTGCTTTCCATCACATGTTCAGTTAATCTCGGCTGATATTCGGCTCGGCTGGGATATTTTGACTGGCTCCTTCACTTTACATTTAACTTTGACCTGTTGTAGTAATTAAAATGCACCTATGTGACATTGCCACATGTTTCAAATAAATTGATTAATATGTCTTACGGCATGACCATATTTGAGGGTGAAGCAGAAAGTATTGACATTATTATTTATATCCATATCAGGATGATAAATATCCCAATGTTAGCACTGAACATGTGAGGACAGAACTCTGTCAAAAACATCTTGACAATTTGTTAACGACTTTGGACATTTGATCCGCCTATTCAATGAATACATTAAACATAACGCAATTTATGTAAACAGTGAATTGTGACATCATATTCAGCATCCGTTTTTAGCAAATTTTACAATCACGGGAGATATGGTTCAATCGCATTGATTTAGGAATGGTTATTAATGTACGAGTAAGAAAATATGATTTACATGCTTTTACAGATTTTATGTAAACATCTCAGAATGTTGTGAACTTGGGTACATGAAATTCAAAATGACAAAATACATGTCTGCATGTTTGTGTTTGAATTGACACCAATTTGGCATAAATTTTCAAGTTCCATTGGTATGGTTTAATTTTTCATTAGTTTTCTACATTTTCCTTTTAAACATGTATATACTATTTACCTGTTACCTATATTGAGAGCTGTACTCTCTATTAAACCAACTCTGCATCACTAGGTATGTAAATTCTCTCTCTGAAGAAAATGTAGTAGTTAGGGTTATATGGACCATGGATATTGGCCTGGATGGTTCAGTGGTTAGAGCACCTGACTAGTAATACAGGGATCCCGGGTGTTCCTATATTCATGTGCAACATATGCCATATTCTTTGGCATAGAAAGCATGCTTTATATTAAGTTATATATACGCTTTAAGCAAATTATGCAATTTAACTCAGTTGAGTTAAAAAAGTTATCAAGCTGCTTTCCTGTTTAATTATGTATTTTAAGAGTTGGATAGTGAAATATTTATGATCACATGACTTTGTGTAATTTCAAAAGTAAACAACTGCATGGCTATATGAGAGCATTTATGACCTACCGGCTGTTTGCAGGACACATTCAGTGATAAAAGACAGTCAAACAAAAAATAGGGTAGAGAGATCCCCTTTGAGCCATGGAAGATGAGTTAAATTTCATGTTTAACATGAAATTACCATTCAGTACGACTACATACCTTAAACAAAATCCTCATCTCTCATGATGTTTCTAATAATATTTTTCTTGCATGCACATCCACCATAAATGTCACTCCTTCATAAATATGCGTTTAGAAAATCACTGTTTACCCCATACATTAAGTAGACCAGTACTCCTTTAAATACCTGTATATAATTTGTCGAATTATTTTTCATATTTGTCATATTGACAAAATACACGGTCTGCTTAATACTGTTTAATACAGCACATGTACATTTATTTATTACATTATTTACCTGTAACAGTATTCATCATTAATTCAAACATGGTGGCAGTAGACCTATTTTTCTTTTCTATAGCTTTGTTTACATTTTGCATCTATATATAGTTCAATTTGTCAATTAAGAGTCACATTAATTAAATAAACAAGTGTAGTCAAAGTCATGTCATACATAATAATAATGATAAATTTATTTTGTAAAGCGTAAAGTCCATACTGCTCTAAACGCTATTTAAACAACAATAAAATAAGTGAAATGAGGTATATAAAAACAGATCGTAGTAGGTCCCAGATTAGTTGTAGCATGTGAACAGATGAGTCTTTAATTTAGATTTGAAGGTACAGAGACTGGTGGCAGTTCTGATATCATACGGAAGAGCGTTCCACAGTTTAGGGCCAGCAACACTAGAGGCTCGAGTTTGAATCACTGTTGAGGTGGTAAATGGCACTCGTAGTAGGCTCTGGTCACTGGACCGCAGTATTCTGGAGGGAGCATACATAATGAATTTGACCTTACACTTAGCCAAATGAAATTGTGGTTAAATCTAATGACCTCTCCATCATTGTGTATAGTTGTTGTCATTGACTGACTCTTTGCCATGCCCTCATGATGCACCAGCTGACCAAATTTGATAGTCATAGGACTTGCAATGTGAAAACTATATGACCTGAGCATGAAAAAACTAATAGAAGACAGAAAGCCTATACCATAACATGATCCATCAAAAGATGGGCAGATTAAGAAGTACACATATGTCAAATTACCTTGCAATCATCCACATGCATGTAGTTTAAATTGATGATAAATTCTTAAAACCAGAACCCAGACAAGGTCACATCATTTACAGCTGAAATATCCTGTAGTCTTTATCTCAAGGACGACAAGGGCAAAATTTGCCTTAGTAAGATGCAATATACTTATTTAGTGTAGATTTAAGTTTCTTCAAGTGGCCCTAAATGGTTTTTCCAGATATGTTGTTGAGTCATTGCTTGCTCTGTATGAACAAGGTGTATGCCTCGTGTTTGTGTTGAGTCACTGCTTGCTCTGTATGAACAAGCTGTATGCCTCGTGTTTGTGTCGAGCCACTGCTTGCTCTGTATGAACAAGCTGTATGCCTCATGTTTGTGCTGAGCCATTGCTTGCTCTGTATGAAGAGGCTGTATGCCTCGTGTTTGTGTTGAGCCACTGCTTGCTCTGTATGAACAAGCTGTATGCCTCTGTTTGTGTTGAGTCACTGCTTGCTCTGTATGAACAAGCTGTAAGCCTTGTGTTTGTGTTGAGTCACTCTTGCTCTGTATGAACAAGCTGTATGCCTTGTATTTGTGTTGAGTCACTCTTGCTCTGTATGAACAAGCTGTATGCCTCGTGTTTGTGTTGAGCCACTGCTTGCTCTGTATGAACAAGCTGTAAGCCTTGTGTTTGTGTTGTGGGCTATGGACTTCTTCCATGAATGACTTTGTACTGTAGAGGAAATAATAATGTTGGAATAAACTCATGCTAACCACATAGAAATCTTATATAAATCACAGGATTAATATAGGTACTTGATACTTGAAATTTTCATGTGTGTTGCACAGTTTTAATAGGTACGAATCGAGTCTTGATTTACTTTAGGGTCATGACATAGATAGATGGTTGCATTTTAAGTTCTGCTTTGAGACTTGAAGACTAGTCCTTTAGGTGAGACACTGAACAGTGCTGTGTGGGATGGAATGTGTAGAACTCATCTACAGAATGCCCAAACTCTAAATAGCTGAACTGCAATAAGGAATTATTCTTGAAATGGCATTAGACAAGCACACAAACAAAGCTACATGTAACACAAATATAATTTCAAAACTTTGACTTTTGACAACTCAAAAATTTTTGTAACACAACAATAAACCTTTGAGAGATTTACAGTTATAGTTTTGAAAACTGATTTCCTTTGGTGAATGAGGATTTTCAAATTTATAAACTATAATATGTAGGAAATAATGCCACAATGTAGCCAGTAATGTAAAGATCCCTCCCTGCTCAAAAGCCATAAGCGCCATGCATAGGCCTAAATTTGCAGCCCTTCACCAGCAATGGTGACGTCTCCATATGAGTGAAGGATTCTGAAGCGGGACGTTAAACAATATATAATCAATCAATCCATCAGTTCGTTCATGATTTATTTATCCACCTTTTCAGCTTCCAACAGCAAGGAACATGTTCACTTTGCAGCAGAACAGCTGAAGGACCATAACCTCGAAATTCATGTGAAGCAGCAAGATGGTCAAGCAGACATTCATCTAGGCTTTTTACAGGTCCACCATCACTACAGAGTTTGTTTCTGTGTCAAGGACACCCTAGGAAGTGATGTCTGTTATGATGAGAGGGAGAATCTGCATGTTGAAATTCAAAAAGTTGCACCGACTGCTGATGGTATGGGCACAATTACATTTTCCACATCAGTGGCGTAGGTAGATTTTTATGACTTAATTGAAAACTGTAAATCTGGTATAGATCTGATGAGTTATGAATTTCTAAATCAGGGAAATATGAAATGGAAGGGTTAAAATCCTTGGATCCTGATTGGTTAGACTAAATGACTTGGGAGGGGTGGGGGAGACTGTTCATTACCACATATGTATGTCATTTTATCTAAACTAAATAGAAAAATTAGAAGGTGTTTTGACAAGAATTTTAATGTAAATTATGTGATGATTGTTGTATAATCTCAGCCTAACATCCTGATAGTTATCTTCATAGATGTATTATTTAAATTAGTTGTTTTCTGCTGCTTCTATATAGATCTATAAAAGTAAATATGAATTCACTTGTATGAGTTTCATCAAGTATAAGTTTCAAACACATTAAGTAAATGTTTGTAAGAATTGAATCATTGTGTGACAGTCTGAGAATAAGATCGATTGTTTATTGTTTTCCGCCACATTCAACGATTTTAGTTATCTGGTGGTGTCCAGTTTTTTTATTGGTAGAAGAGAGAACCCAGATACAATGTACCCAGGAAGAGACCACCGACCTTCCGAAAGTAAACTGGCAAACTTTCTCTCATAAATCGGCGCCAGTGAGAATCAAACCCTCACTGACTAGAGGTAAGAGGCCTTGCGATTTTAAGCGTGATGCTCTAACCACTCAGCCACGGAGGCCCCACTGAGAATAAGAATATTTATAGAAAGCATTTATCTTTAGACTGGATATATTCATATAGTGAAGTAAAACAGTTATCCTAAACTGGATATATTCATATAGTGAAATAAAGATTTATTTTAGACTGGATATATTCATGTAATGAGATAAAGCCTTTATCTTAGACTGGATATATTCATGTAATGAGATAAAGCATTTATGTTAGACTGGATATATTCATGTAATGAGATAAAGCATTTATGTTAGACTGGATATATTCATGTAATGAGATAAAGCATTTATGTTAGACTGGATATATTCATGTAATGAGATAAAGCATTTATGTTAGACTGGATATATTCATGTAATGAGATAAAGCATTTATTTTAGACTGGATATATTCATGTAATGAGATAAAGCATTTATGTTAGACTGGATATATTCATGTAATGAGATAAAGCATTTATGTTAGACTGGATATATTCATTTAATGAGATAAAGCCTTTATCTTAGACTGGATACATTCATGTAATGAGATAAAGCATTTATGTTAGACTGGATATATTCATGTAATGAGATAAAGCATTTATGTTAGACTGGATATATTCATGTAATGAGATAAAGCATTTATGTTAGACTGGATATATTCATTTAATGAGATAAAGCCTTTATCTTAGACTGGATATATTCATGTAATGAGATAAAGCATTTATGTTAGACTGGATATATTCATTTAATGAGATAAAGCATTTATGTTAGACTGGATATATTCATGTAATGAGATAAAGCATTTATGTTAGACTGGATATATTCATGTAATGAGATAAAGCATTTATGTTAGACTGGATATATTCATGTAATGAGATAAAGCATTTATGTTAGACTGGATATATTCATGTAATGAGATAAAGCATTTATGTTAGACTGGATATATTCATGTAATGAGATAAAGCCTTTATCTTAGACTGGATACATTCATGTAATGAGATAAAGCATTTATGTTAGACTGGATATATTCATTTAATGAGATAAAGCATTTATGTTAGACTGGATATATTCATGTAATGAGATAAAGCATTTATCTTAGACTGGATATATTCAGGATTCTCTTAGATTGGATGTATTCATATTCTTCCTGGACTAAATATATTATAGAGTGAAATATAGCATTTATCTCAGACTGGATATCTTCATATTTATCTTAGACTGGATATATTCATATAGTGAAGTAAAGCATTTATCTTAGAATGGATATGATTCATATAGGGAAATAAAGCATTTATCTCAGACTGGATATATTTATATAATGAAGTAAAGCATTTAAAGTAGACTTGGATATATTAAGAAGTAAAGCATTTATCATAGACTTGCTGTACTTAAATATATACCTGATTAGAATTAGGCTGATTTTTGGGGACAATTTTTAGTTTTTGCTTGATACTACTGTAGGCGATGGACATGAACTTGAGCTGAATTTTAATGCCCACCGAGAGAAGTTGCTGAATGAAGTGATTCATATTCAAAGCAAGGACGAGGAGCAGAGTCTGAGATTGGTTATTCATGCCAGAGTATTAGGTAACCAAAAATCAGAATATAGGATAATATATCAGAGTGTTAGGTAATCACAAATCATTGTGTAAAGTAACCATATCAGTGTTATGTAATCACAAATCATTGTGTAAAGTAACCATGTTAGTGTTATGTAATCACAAGTCATTGTGTAAAGTAACCATATCAGTGTTGTGTAATCACAAATCATTGTGTAAAGTAACCATATTAGTGTTATGTAATCACAAGTCATTGTGTAAAGTAACCATATCAGTGTTGTGTAATCACAAGACATTGTGTAAAGTAACCATGTTAGTGTTAAGTAATCACAAATGATAGTAATAGGTAATCACAAATTATAACACTGCAATGCACTTGCTACGTTGTTATAAATTAGAACAGTCTTTGCATTAACTTACATCTGTTTAACATGTTCTTAATTTGTAATATGTTAATGTTGAGAGATATACATGCATGTTGAGAGACATATACACATGTTGAGAGATATACACAGATGTTGAAAGATATACACACATGTTGAGAGATATATATACTTGTTGAGAGATATACACATGTTGAGAAATTTCTACACATGAAATTAAATGGATGCAGCTTTTGCACTACTTTGTGGAATGCTTATTGTTAAATTGAGGAAGTTTTTCATTACAGGTAAAGGAAAGGGAACTCCTGCATTGAAGAATGGAATCAAGTGCTTCAAGGTCGACAGCGATGAGGACTCAGATACACACAGTGACTGGCAGGGATTCTGAACCAGGCACTCAATCATCAGCAATCCCTAGTGTACATTTAGTTCAGGTTTAGTGTGATTGCTAGAATTTGTCTTGATGTTTAAAATTGAAAATATTTTATTTAGAGAGTTGATGGACAGTATACAACTCTGTGAACATTATGGACTTTTACCCACCTAATGACTCTTTCATTAGATTTCAAATATTATGTTTGAAGAGTTTAAATTTAAAAAAAAATTGTTATTTCTTAGTGTGTTTATAAGATAACAATGGCTTGACCAAACCTTTTTCAAATTATACAGATTTTTATGGATAAGTGTTTCCCAATTCTAATTAATATCTCAGGACAGGTCTTCCAGATATTTCCATTCTAAACAGCTACATGTACTTTCAAGTTCCTTTATGTACAGATGTATCTGACATACTTAAAAGTGCCTATATAAAAGGGAGAAACTTATATATTATTACTAGAGTAACTTAATCCAAAGAGTCAGATCACATTGAATTGACTGGATGTCTCTGAGTCATTGGATTTGATGATTCGCATCGGTCAACAAGACATGATCAAACTCTTTCTTCCAATGAAATTACTGAAGTAATAATAAATTTATTATATAACCCCTTTATATTTTGATTGAATTTCTAAGTAGCAAAAGGACAAAAACACAGTGAAAGCATGTTGTTTTTGTTTATGTAGTCTTGCCAGTGGTGCATTTGATCACTTGCCACAAAAACCTGCATGATGTATTACGATGTTATTAATATCTGAGAATGGAGAGACTATATCAGAAAATCACAGTATGGTGAAATCAAAACACAATGGGTATATGATAAAAGTGTTTACATTGATTTTCTTTGTTGTATTCAATACAAAATGGTAACTATGCACACTACATTGGGTGTCGTCTCATGGGGATGGTAAAATAAATTGAGATTTATTTTGTGGAGTGGCTTAATATACAATAATGTCAAATTTTAGGCCAATTTTTTAAAACTAGTGGATATATTAATGTATGGACATGGTTTATGATGTATATTATCTAAATCTATTTGAAAATCAAAGAATTCAAAATTATATCATACTTTTATTATTGTTGATACATGTGTGTACACTATATATGAGATGGTATCTCCAGTTCCCAGATTTGCGCATATGTGTTTGGATACCGGTATATACATGTATATCTAGGCAGGAAAATGAAATGTATTTTACCTCTATGTAAAATATGATATACAGATTTGTTATGTATTCAATGTATAACTTTTTTTTGTCTGTTCATATTTTTAAGTAATTACTTTTTAACAAAGATGCAAGAATATTTCTTTTTATAACCTTATTCAACCTCTCACCTCAAGTTAGCGTGGGTTTGATTCTTGCTCGCACCAATATATGTGAGAAATTTTGCCAGTTTACTTTCGGAAGGTCAGTGGTCTCTTCCCGGGTACATTGTAGCTGGGTTCTCTCCTCCACCTACAAATCTGGATGTCACCAGATAATTGGAAAATTATTGAGTGTGGCGGAAAACAACAAACAATCAATCAATCAATATAACCTTATTCAATAAGGCATTGTGAATTGTAATATAGGAATCAAGTTTGTCTGTCCGTAGATGTCTTCATGGGATGATGATCAATCCTATCAATTCTGGGGTCAGAAAGTCAAGAAAACTGGGCAATAACATAGGAAAACAGATTGAGGGTCTTAAATGATTTCCCTGTTCATATGAATTGCCAAAATTCACACACAGACTCAACATAGGATGAAGGAGACTTCTACAGAATTCAAGGTCAGGGAAATTGGATTCCAGGGTAGTAAAATAATCTCCGAGGTCACCTGGGTTCACAATGCATTCATGTAACTGTCAACGAAATTAAACACATCTCCACTGTCCACACACCTTAATTTCTGCTGCAGTTTAGATGTACTCAGCGGGGAGTTTATTAGTCTATCTAGGACAGCTCTAGTTCTTCACACAGTTCTTTGTTTTTACTATTTTCATATTAAGTTTCTCACCCTAATGGTTGAAACCATGTCTTGCCTAAAAACTGTGCATTTCTCAAGATATGTGTACCTTGGTCTTTTTTTCAAACTTCACCAAAAAAAGAAAAGATATTGTCTAGAAGCCTTAGTTTCTGGAATCTGGATTTGGTTTATAAATCCATATATATGATTATACATCACAGAAATATAATCTGGATTTGGTTTATAAATCCATATATATAATCATACATCACAGATACATAATCTGGATTTGGTTTCATAAATCCATGTATAATCATACATCACAGATACATAATCTGGATTTGGTTTCATAAATCCATGTATAATTATACATCACAGATACATAATCTGGATTTGGTTTCATAAATCCATGTATAATTATACATCACAGACACATAATCTGGATTTGGTTTCATAAATCCATATATATAAAATCATACATCACAGATACATAATCTGGATTTGGTTTCATAAATCCATGTATAATTATACATCACAGATACATAATCTGGATATGGTTTCATTGTAAAAAGAAAATCAAACATGACTTCTTAGTTTTGAAATCTGTTGTGTATTTGCTTTCTATTCTTAAATCGGTGACTATTCAGTACTTACTGAATCAATGCCAGGCAATTCCTGTAGCACATGTGAACATGAATATCATTATTACACACCTGAATGGACAAGCCCAAACACCTGCATGTTTTTACAATGTACTGATAAGTGATGGTGACAATCAGGGTATGTTTACAATGGCTTTGATGGAGATCTATTTACCAACTATTTAGTTCCTGTCATGTATAATTGTAATATTTCCTAGAAAAAAAATTCTACAAACTAGTTGCTGAAAAACACTTATTTTTGAAAAACACTGATACTTGCACCAGTAAAGGTTAAATCAGAAAGCAAGGTCATTCTAGAAATGCAAGGTGGATTCATATGTGAACTCCTCGTATTGTACAATTTTAAGATATTACCTGCCAGTGGGATATTACCTGGGTGTTTTTTCACATTCTCTTGGAAGGCATATAAGATTTTCAATATGGACATATCATATAATATTAACAAATTTGGGAGCAATCACTGGTTTTGAAACACACAATCAATTAGTCTTGATCTTACTTTATGTTTATGAATCATAAGCATATGCTGTCCATAAAATTTTTACAACTGATAATTTTGTGATCATTATCTATGAAAAGTTCATGGACTATCAAAAATATGGTAGTTAATGGTAAAAATTGTGCTGTCTTTTTATCAATACTTATTTATATAAATAATCATAATATTAAAGAATAGAGGTTTTGGACGAGACTGTTATTTAGAATGTATATTCATTACATACAGAGTGGATTGTGTTTTGTGTTATATGTTGAGCTATGATGTGCTGCTATATATGACTATGTTGGCCCAGGAATTTTACTTTATTTTCAATGTCTATATATTTTTTTCTTTATTGATTTGATCAGCATGCAATATTCTGCATGTTGTTGCTGATATTTTTTCCCCCCACTATTTTTATTGCAGAAAATATTTTTTATATTGATTTACATTTTTTCCCCGTGAATTCCAGTTTAGTTTAAAAATATTAGTAGATGCTTCCACAATCTGACCTACATTAGTAGTTGTGTAATCATTGCCTTTCTGTCTGTTGAACTAGATTGATATTCAATCACCTTGTACTCGCCTGTTTTAGAGTAGATCCTTTTGTTGTGCTAGCTAACAAACACAAGCAGGACAACTAAATTTAGGATAGACAAACTCGGTCACTGGATAAAATCCAAAGCCTAGATATTTTGATATTCCGAGTATAATTTATTTAATACATAGATGTAAATTGATTATTTATGATATAATTTATAACACTGGTTTAATATTAAAGAAAGAAGAACCATGGTAAAAGCAAAAGAATTAAGACCAGGAGGAAGAAAATATAATCACCATGCATACATTATAGTTTTTTTCATAAAATGCTGATCAATTTATGAACATGTACACAGTATTATGGATTACTGAGGTCTAAACAACTTTTGTATTGTAATTGATATGTAGTTTATCAGACTTTTGTTTCTACCTGTAGAACTGATTAAAATTGTACGCAAAAAAAATGTTTTTAGATTTATTTTTATTTACGAAATTGCAGAGGCAGAGTTGCATTTTTATGCACACAAATACACACCTAAGTTTTTTTTTCATCAGCTACTTTTTCTTGTTTTGGGTTAATAGACCAGATGTTTACAAACCTCTTTAATACATGATAGAAGGTTTATCATATGACAAATATTTGATTCCCAAAACCCAGGTATTTTTACTTGTCAGTTCTTGGGCTTGGGGTTGGTCTTTGATAATAAATGTAACAAGTTGGGAGAAAATGCAATATGGAACAGACAGGGATTTGAACCTGTGGTATTTCTGAATCTTGAGGCAGGTGCTCTACCAACTGAACTACAGTACCTGGCCACTGACAATTGAACCTGTCTGACCACCACATTCCTCCCCTCCTTAAATATCTTCACACCTTGAAGACATCAGCTCAGGATCTTTATTACCTGGCAGTTACTTTCACCTCTCAGTTCCAGGGACTGGTTTACAGTACCAAATATAGAAAGGGAAAAATGCCACAGACCAGACTGGGATTTGATCACCTGTGGCAGACAGCTCAAATGATAGAGCACTTACCTGACTAATTCCAGTCTGGTTTGTAGCATTTTCTCCCAGTCTGAGTAAAATCTGATCCTCTAATCCAGTGCTAACGTTGAAAATATCTTTCATTATTTTAAGATATCATCATTTTAATTATTGTACAAAATAATTGAATTGATTTGCACATCAAATAAGTGATTGCTCTCATCAATTCAATTAATGTGTGCATCAGTTATTACAAACAATTATTGAATTAATACGCTCATCAATTTAATTGATGAGAGCAATAATTGATTTGATGTATGCATTGATGGGAGCAATAATTGATTTGATGCTTTCGTAAATTCAATTGATGTGTGCATCAAAGTGATGGACTTATTGTTTACAAAATTTTAATTTGGAGCTCGGTATAAATGATTAGATGATATCGTTAATTGTACATGTAGGTATATCTTTAATTATTTACAATGCTTTTTCTTAAAGAAGTAGTGCATGCATCCGATTTTTAAAAGAGAGCAAATATACAAGGTCGAGTCAATAAGTAACCAGCCTAACTTATTTGCAGATGAGATCCACCTCTTCTTTTTCGATGTAATTGCCTTCTAGTGTGATGAACTTAGACTAATGGTGTTCAAGTTCCATCAGCCCAGAATTGAAAAAGTCGGGGTCCTTTCCATTGACCCACTCCTCAACTGCTGTCACAACTTCTTCGTCAGACTGGAAATAATGTCCACAGATATCCATTTTCAAGTTTGGGAATAGGAAGAAGTCGCTAGGAGCTAGGTCAGGCAATCGACAGGAGGTGGTATTAATTCATACACATTTTGCTCTGCAGCATCCATTACCACTTTGCAAATGTGGACTCTTATGTTGTCCTGCTGCAGCAAAACACCTTTAGAGAGTTTACCTCTGCGGATGGCGGTTCTCAGATGGTCTGGCAAGTTTGCATAGTACGCTCCAGTTATTGTACTTTGCTTGGGTCTGACATAATGCCTTTTGCCCCAAATACTGTGACCATCACCTTGGCAGCAGATGGATACATCTTGCTTCTTTGGCCTTGGGAACCCTGGTCCTACCAACTGACAACTATGAGTTTTATTTTCTGGCTCATAATAATGAACCCAATCCTCACCTACTGTCACCAGATGCGTAAGAAAATCATCTGTTGATCTAATATGTTTCAACAAGGCACTGCATACTGATGTTCTGGTTGCCATTTGCTCATCGCTAAGGGATTTGGGGACCCAGCAGGGTGTTAGCTTCCACATACCTAAATGATCATGTAAGATTCTTGAAACGCCATCATGTGAAATGCCTAACGCTTGCGCTATTTCTTCTACCTGATTTCGCCTATCAGAGTATACCAGGTCTCGAACTTTGTTACACATTTCTTTGTTGGTGGCATCCAGACCTGGATTCATCTTCTAAAGATGTTCTGGCATGTTTGAATTCTCCTACCCAAGAATTTAACCTGAGCATAAGATGGTGCAGAAATCCCATATATGAACATATCGTATTAAAGAAAGACTTGATGCATGCACAATTTTGTACCCAGGCATAAAACATGTATTGAAACAAGGCATAAAAATTGTGACCATTTCGGTAAACTGGAAATAAGTTAGGCTGGTTACGTTTTGACTTGTCCTCATAATTCAATTAAAGAGATAATTAATTCAGCTGTGGATATGTTGAATTGAAGATATCTCTAATTATATAGTTGTGCTTATTGTGCACATTAATTGAATTATAATGCTATCATTAATTCAATTGAAGAGAGCAATAATTCAATTATTGTATGCATTCATTGAATTGATGCATGTATTATAAATTGCTCTCTTCAATATTGAATTGTAGTGCTAAATTCAATTGTTGATATATATCATCAATTTATTTGAAGAGATTGAGCTACAGTTCAGTTATAGTGCTCATCAATTCAGCAGAATAATTCATGCTATCATCAATCCAATTAATGTGCACAGTAATTCAAAATTAAAGATGTATCATTAGTTGAAAAGATATCTTTATATAATTGAATTCTTGGCTGTGCAGCAAATGAATTGACAATATCTTCAAATGATTAAAGATGTAGCGTTCGGCGTATTGAGAAGCACAGACTCGGAGATATGCGTTCCACAATTAATTTATTTTATCCATAAGGCTCATGCAAAAAGGGAACGATTCTCTACAAGAGAGAATAGAACAGACATACAATATAAATCACAAATACAAGCTCTAACGACACGAATTATCAATTAAATAAATATACAATTTTTAATAACGGCAAGAATAAATAATTGATATCAATAAATCATGAATCATAAAACAATAATAAAATAAGCTTACCAAAATATGGTGTGTCTAATACGTCCAAAGTACTGTAATTCTTGTTTACTGTTTTAATTAACTGTCGTTACGTCATAATGCCGACGCACGTTCAGCGTCGCGTAATTACGCTAAAAACATGCGACGCTACAGACAAATAATCATATGTAAAGAAGTAAAGAAAATACAAACATACATTCTTGTAAACAAATAATTAATAACTGTTTAATAAAATTTGATGTGTTTACACAACATCTAACAAAAGATATCTTTAATAATTTGAATTTACGTTAATTTGGCACTCCATACAGATCAAAGGGTATAATTTTAATCAGACTGCATTTTCTTCCATCCTGTTAAAGATCCAAGAATAACATACATGGTCAATACAGTTTATAGAGTCCCACCCCCGATCTAGTCCATTGTATAATTATCCCATCTATTACATAATGTAAATCTTTTGAAAATACTGGCTTTAGCAGCTGATACAGATTTTTCAATAAAAATTTGCACAGTGTTGACTAATTTAGGTTTTCAGTCACGTCATCTTTTTGTAGTCGGGATTGGATAAAATGCAATCGGGATCGGAAATCAGGATAAAATGTAAATAGAGAAGAAGATCAAGATGGGTGGTACTGGTAGTCACCGTTGTGCTATAATTTTCTTTCTATTCATAGGAAAATGTCATTTAGATACTGTTTCAGTTACTTTTGATGCAGACTCAATAATTTCAACAACTTCAAATCAGTTTGTTGGCATGACATTGGATTCTGGACTGATACGACATAAATGGGAAAACCTTGACTTGAGGTATAAGCAGGTATGGGAACACTACCCCTATAGCGAGATCTTCTAGTTAAAACGCGTTTATCCATACAACCGAGAAAAGCACCCGATGCGCACGTCTCCTTGTGTTTTACGTGAAAAGAAGAAAAAGTGCTAAAATATCTGAAACCACTGCAAATATATAAATCAAAACAAAAACACTCACGATATGCATTGGATTACAGCATCCTGCCCTCATACACAGCAACATTGAGGAAGAATTTCTTGACTGTGTTGTCAATTTCATTGAGACAATTTGTGCCATGTTGTGTGTGTGTCGCACTTATTAAGCATTGCACAGAATTTGTCATTATTTTCAACCAAAACTCCTGTTTATAGTCATGTTTATTTTCTTGCTGAAGAGGGATAATCACATTATAGCAAGAAGGTCTCACTACAGGGGAAGTGTTCCCAACCTGATAAGTAGTGGAGGTAGCCCTCTCCATAGAGAAGATTTTGTGTGCATGCGGACAGAAGAAACAAATGAAAGAATAAGGGTTTTGAGACTTTATGATTCATTTCCTAATATTGTCGCTTTACGTACTAATCTCAACTGAGATTCGGCTTAATCTCGGCAGAATACCTTCACCAAATCTCGGAGCAGTCTTTCATAATTTATTTCTGGAAGTTCAGATTAGATTTGATTAGTTATATACAATAAGTATGGGCAGTATCTATATTGCTAATTAATAAAGAAAAACAGACTATAGGAACTCTTCAATATCAGAAGATAAACAATTGTGTCATTATATTCTTCATTTGAATGGGAAGTTTAGTGACTGTTTTTATTTTGGGATTTTTATACCTTAGGGTGGTAACAATACTGCATTAACAGTGACGGTGAATTAATTTAATAGTCAAATCACTTATATGTAGTGAACACTAGTGTCACCTAAGTGTTATTTAATTCCTAGAACTGGTTGAAGTTAAATGTGAATTTCCAGACATGAATTATGAAGAACTGCTCTGAGTCCAACTCCAAGATTTGGTGAAGGTGAATTTTTGCAGAGATTTATGTTGTATAGTCATATCTGTAAGGAAGCCATGAATTAAAGGAAGTTACGCCCTCAACATTTGAGCACTACTACACCGAATGATATATCTGTGTGGGTACTTAAGCTGGTTCAATACCTATTCCATCGGTCCAGTATATTATACAATACTTGATTATACTAAGCTATCCAGTTGGATATTTTAAAAGGCTTTTGAAAGGGCTACATTTTGTGGCAAAGGAATTGTTTAATAAAACAGTTCTAAATCTACACAGTTTTACCATTTCTGTTTCATCTATGATTTATTGCCAATTTACATACTGATCACTAGACATGTACTTTAGTTTTGTGATATCATGATACAAATAGTAGAGACTTGAACTAATTCAAATGTTGTAAAGTCATTAATTTGGCTGATATAATTTTCCAACCAGAACACCAATTATTAAACATCTGGAATTTCATAAATTTCTTAATAGATCTCCTAAAGTGCTGACATTGGCAAAAGGTCTTTCACCATACACCAATACATACTTAAGGATAGGTGGAACATTTGCTGATTTCTGCACCTTCATTCCATCAGAACTGAAGAATGGCCCAGAGCAGTATTGGAAAGAATCTGCATTCCATGACCTTTTTTATGAATCGACCAGGAGTAAGCCCAAAAATCAAACAGAATTCTTTTTGTCAGGTAGGTGTTTATTTTTATGCTGCCAAGATCAAAGGTCAGGGGTATCATTTGTTTTTGATCTTTTTCTTTCTTTGTCTGCTAAATCAAGCTTGGTCAGAACTATACAAGACACAATTCATGCAAGGTGAATTGACATGTTAAGGTCAAAGCGTACTCAAAAAGTACTATGGTTAAGCCAGGTGCACTGGTGCAGTGCTTTACAAATATATCATGTTTTAATTTTTTTAATGTCTGTCTAACTGTCTGTGTACCTGTAATTTCATCCTTTGTGACAGCTTTTGACAGAGACTTTATACTTTATGACTTTTATACTACATTATAAATTTCAAGATGATATATTAAAATCAAGGTTAAAATTTTAACATTTACTTGAATGTGGCCATGGTTTGGCTATTTAGTTTTTCCCCATAATTTTTTTACATGTATTTTTCTTTGTCTGTATTGTAGAGTTTTGATAATCATTACAACTGAGGTACTTTTTAAAAAAAAACCAATTTGTTTTGGGTTAGGGTATCACATGTCTATAGTAGGACTACCCAGGGAAGAACTTGTGAGTCTAATGAAAGTGAAATTAATTATATATTAAAATCCCAATTAATAATTGGTTGTTGGCTCAAAAAAGCTGAAAGCTTTTTGTGGGGCATCTGTGAACTTTTAACGTTTTCAACTTCCCTAGAACCACATAACTAATTTCAACCAAACTTGCCACAAAGCATGCTTCGGTAAGAAGATTCAGTTTCTTTCAAATGAAGTGCCACACTCTTTTTGAGGTGGAGATTATTAGGAATTAGTACAAATTTTGTGGCATCTTTTAAAAGTCTTCTCAAGATCCATTGGGCCAGAAAAGTTGAAATTTACATGAAAACTTCCTGATATAGTGTAGATTCCAGTTTGTTCAAATCATGGCCCCCTTGGATAGGGTGGGGCCACAATAGGGGATCAAAGTTTTACATTGGGATATATTGGAAAAATCTGTTAAAATCTTTTAGGAACAGCAGGCCCAGCCATGATTACTCATATTAATATGCAGGCATCCCCAGGCAGTGCAGATTCAAATTGTTCAAATTATCTGACCCCTGGTAGCTGAGGATGGGGTTACAATAGGGGATCCAAATTTTATATGGGAGTAAATAGGGAAACATCTTTAAAAATCTCAAGAACAGCAAAGCTATGATTTTCATATTAATATAGTGCAAGCATATTCAGGTAGTGCAGCTTCAAGTCTGTTCAATTCAGGGGCCTTAATCAGGAGTAGGGTGAGGCCACAATTATTTTACATGGGGATAAGAATATACAGGGAATTAATGAAAACAAATTCTTTTCATGATTATCAGGGCCATGCTAAATCATATCTAAATGCAGTTTTAATTAGATGTGAATTCTATTTTTATGCCTTCAAGAGTATCATGACTAATAGGGAGGGGGGGGGGTATTGTTTGTTTTCTGTATGAAACTTGAACTTTGCTTATAACTTTTGAATAGTGAGCAATAAAGTTTACATATGTGCATTCCTTATGATTATACCTTTCTTGTGGTAGTTTTACCTTGTAACCTTTGGACCTACTTTTAAGAAAACCTAACCTAAGCAATAACCCCTGAACTACTTAAGGCAGTGCATTGATAATTTGTATATTGATTCCTTATGGAAAAACGTTTCATCTGATGCCATGATTTTTGACCTTGTGACATTGATCTTGGAGTTTGACCCAAATTTTCAAACTTTCACAGCTACTTAACCTTGCTCATAACATTTGAGTGGTGAGTGATACAGCTTTTATATGTCATGTATGAATTTCTTTGACAAGACCTTTCTTTTGATACCAAAGTTTTTGACCTTGTAACCTTGACCTTGGATTTTGGCTACTTTTAGAAAAAATTAATCACAGTAATATATCCTAGACTATTTAAGATGGGGGTCTCATATTTTATATATATAATTCCATATGGCAAGACCTATAGTTAGAATAATCTAATTATCTCTCGGGACAGACCCAAAACTTACACCCTTTGGGGCTAGGTTGGGGCCAAAAATTTTCATAGGAATAAAGATTGCAAAAGGAATTTTTAAAAATCACTTGTCAATTGCTAAACAACAGCAAGGCTAACATACATGTAATTTGTGTGTGTGTGTGTGTAGGATATTACTCAATAATAAAACTTTTATAGTCTTATATTTGTACATGATTTGCACAGGCACTAGAAATTTAAATATTTATAATAAAAAAAATTGTCTTCCTGTAAGCAGACTATAGTTTTTATATGAAGACAATTCTTTTTATTATAGATATTTAAAACATCAAGCACCTGTGATGACCTGATAATCTGTTGTGTGAAATATTGTATATGCATGTATCTTTCAGCAAGAATGTGGGATGAAATCCATGAGTTCATTCAGGATGCCAAGTTTGATTTGATCTTTGACCTGAATGTGCTGATAAGAACAAAAGCCAATAAGTGGAACTGCACTAATGCTATACAACTGCTGAAATACACTCAGAAAAAGGGCTACAGAATGGCAGGATGGGAACTTGGAAATGGTAAACTCCATCTACAGTAATTTTCAGTATTATGACGGAACTGAGCTGGATACACTAATCAGTGTATTTATAATTAAGGATGTTCACTCCTGAATATGAAAGTCATAAGAAAATTTTGCAAAGTATTATTTTAGCTCACCTGAGCTGAAAGCTCAAGTGAGCTTTTCTGATCATGTTATCTGTCTTCTGTCACTCTGTCTGTCTATCTGTCCATATGCCTGTAAACTTTCACTTTTCAACTTCTTCTCCAGAACCGCTGGGCCAATTTCAACCAAACTCCTTGGGGGAAGGGGATTCAAGTTGTTCAAATGAAGGACAACACCTTTCTGAAAGGGGAGATAATAGCAAAATAGCGAAAATACACTGACAAATTTTTAAAATCTTCTCCAGAACTACTAGCCTATTTCAATCAAACTTAGTACAAGTCATCCTTGGGTGAAGGGGATTCAAGTTTGTTCAAATGAAGGGCCATGCCCTGCCCCCTTCAAAGAGGAGATAATTACAAACTTCAAAAATAGGATGGGGTCATTTAAAGATCTTCTCAAAAATCACTGGGCCAGAAAAGTTGAAATCTACATGGAAGCTTTCAAACATAGTGCAGATTCAAGTTTTTAAAATTTATGGCCCCTGGGGTAGGGGGCACAATAGGGGATCAAAGTTGTAAATGCAAAAATATAGAAAAAATCTTCTCCACAACCATTGAGCCAGAAAAGATCAAATTTACATTGCAGCTTCCTGATATAGTGCAGATTCAATTTTGTAAAAATCATGGCCACTGAAGGTAGGGTGGGGCCGCAATTGGAGATCATAATTTTACATGCAAATATAGATGGAAATCTTTAAATATGGGCCAAGATGACTCAGGTGAGCGATTTGGCCCTTGGGTATTGTGTTTTCATCTATATTTAAGATAAATTACAAAAATCAGAGAGAGAAATGGTGATCTGTGTGCTTATTAATGAGCCAGATGATGTTGAAGCAAACCTTTTAGTGCTTAAAATTAAACATTTAGCTGTTTCAAATAAAGTCATTTATAATTATGTTTTAATTAGCATGATTAAGGTTCTATATTAATCATATAATAAATTAAGTAAAATAGTCTGATTTAACAAAGCTACTTACAATTTCTATATTATAATTTCTTTAATTCATCAAAGATATAAAGCTCAAGTGAGCTTTTTTGACCACCTGTTGTCGGGCGTCTGTCCAATGATCAGTATGATTTACATATTTTTGATTTCTTCTCATGAACCACAGGCCAGTTTCAATCAAACTTGCCATAAAGCATTGTTTGGTAAAGAGGATTCATAATTGTTCAAATGAAGGGTGACATTTTCTTCCTTTTCAAAGGGGAGAGAGTTAAGAAATACTGTAAATGTGATTCATCATCATTATCATCATCCTTTACACCCGGTGGTGTAACAAACTTCCTCCACTACTGCCTATCCTGGGCCAGCTTCGTCAATGAACCCCAGGTCTGCTGCATGGCTTTCATCTCACTCTCAACTACTGTCCTTCTCCATGATGTTCTTGGCCTCCCTCTCTTCCTTTTGCCTTCTGGGGTCCAGTGCAGTGCTGTTCTTGTTGTTGTCTGGGTTTTTTTTTCATTGGACATGTCCTATCCATCTCCATTGGCATTTGATAATGATGGTGTAAATGTGACAGCATCAATTAGAAATCTTCTCAAGAACAACTAGACCATGAAAGGCAAAACTTAGGTGTAAAGCTTCCTTAATGAGATTCAAAATTGTTGAAATTATGGCCCCTTTGAGTAGGGTTGATTGATTGATTAAATATTGTTTAACGTCCCACTCGAGAATCTTTCATTCATATGGAGACGTCATCACTGCCGGTGAAGGGCTGCAAATTTAGGCCTATGCTCGGTGCTTATGGCCTTTGAGCAGGGAGGGATCTTTTACGTTCCACACCTGCTGTGACACAGGACCTCGGTTTTTACGGTCTCATCTGAAGGACCGCCCCATTTAGTCACCTCTTACAACAAGCAAGAGGCACTGAGGATCTATTCTAAAAACCCAGATGCCCACAGTTACTGGGAGTAGGGAGATTAAATTTAAAAGAAATATAATTATATACAAGTATTGTTGATATTTATATTTTCATTCATATTTCAAAAGAAGGTTAGCAATTATTATGATGTGTTATTCCATTTTAAACAATCAGTTCATTTATTTAACAAAAATGGAGTCTTATGCAAACAAGTGCATGCACCTGGCAGTCTATCTACCCCTCTCATTGTATCAGTTCACAAACGTATGACAGTATACTTCATGATTTAATATAGACATATTAAATGCTAAGATGTGCTTTAGTCCATTGTTGCATTTCTGGACTTGCATTTCTGGACTTGCATTTCTGGACTTGCATTAAACTGTCTTGCATGTATTTCAACTTTTATGCATGAATTTTACTGTGCCAAAGACAGATTCTTGTTTTTGATTTTTGATTTAGATAATCCTGTCTGAAATGGTCAAGAGAAAAATATAATTAGCAAAGTAATCAAGAAATGTTTCAATAACATTGAGTACATCATGAGACCAAAATAAGATACATGACGGTGTGGTTCCTATTTCACTCCCTCAAAAATTAAGTAGGGTAGGTGGGTAAAACATTTTATTTTTATAAATTAATAAAACATTTTATTTGAAATCTTATTTTTTGATATGCTTTGAATACAGGTCTATATACATTACAAATACTTTTCAAGCATTTTGAAGATTCATAGTAGCAAGCTCCAGTCAGCTCAGTATATTCTGTTACATGTACGCTACAACTCCAATATCATTATTTGTTGGGGAAAGTAGTCCTGGTGAATTGGCACCGAACAGAGTTTGTCCTAGAAGTTAAACTGTAAATCAATATATATCATTAGTAAAATATTTAGGGTCAGCAGCAAAAATGTAGATAGGGTCAGGAAATTGAAAACACACATATATTTTATTTTGGCCTTATTATAATTTTGTTGATTATTGCAATATCTGCAATATGGTGATTTTCATGATTTTTTGCAGAGCCCAATAGCTTTCATCATTTGAATTCGTCCATTAATGTTACTGCAGAAAGCCTAGGACAAGCTTATTATAGTCTTTCACAAATTTTGGCCACGTTTCCCACAGTTCGAGGAAGAATTTTGACTGGGCCGAGCACAACACAGCTGAACAAAGAGCCCACTGTACAATACTTTACAGCGTAAGTTTATGGAGTCCACCCTCCATTGTGATTTCACTGTCCTTGTTTATCTTATCACAAGCTAACCTACTTCCAATGTATTTTCTGTAAATTACATTTATTTTGTAATTTAGAGGTTTTATATCCATAATTTTGCCTTTCAGGATTTACCATTGAGATACGACTTTCACGAATGTTCAATTTTTTCATCACTTCTTGTAATTTATTCTCAGGAGTGCCCAATTTTCACAACATATTACATGTATTGTAGATTCCTTGTATAACACAAGTTCTTAGTTTTGCTTTTCAGCATTAATGTGCAAGAATGTAAAATTGTGAGTGATATTTTAATATTCAAAAGGACTTAGATTTATATGAATTATTGATTTAGAAATGAATAAAGGTGAGACTATGATTTTGTGAGAGAAATATGTGTAGTTTTGCATCCATGACAGACACTCTCCCACATGTAGAGATATCACCAGCATAATTATGGTTAAGTACAACAAAATTGAATTAACCAATGTCAGGAACTCAAGGTCAACAAGGACTCTTAATGTGTTTGATTTGATACCTTTTTTGTATATGATATAAATACATATTGTTGTGTCAATACCTGCAGTGACATGGGACCTCTGACTATGACAGAATACGAGTCACTTCCTTGTTTAATGCCTTAAGTCTGTAAGTCTGGGTTTAACACCACAACTGATCACAAACCAAGTGCTCAATCTTACCACTAGAGTTACAAGACTCTTAATTGCTGCAGTTGCTACAATCTCAAGTAATTATGAGTGAATATTAATTCACATTTGAAAAAATTTTGAAGTGATTATAGAAGAATTTATTTTGCATATAGAGCAGTATGCAAAATATTGTGTATTTTAGAATATGTGCAACGTTTCTGACGTTTTCTCCAAAATTATATTTTCATCTCCGCGATATGAAGAGTTCTTGTATGATTTTTGAAATAGGTTTGAATTTTATATTGTATACATAGTCAAATTTACATACTTTGTATATATCAGCCTGGGGTAGCTCAGTGGTTAGATCACCTAACTAGTAGTACATGGGTTCTGGGTTCAATACTGGATTGTTCCAAAGATTTTTCTCTACTTCTACATTTATACAACATGAAAGCTGGCTTTACATTTTTACTTGCAACAACCAGGAACTGTTAAAATATGCTAACTCTAGATCAGACATGGTAATATATCCTAAGATTTTTTTATAGAAATGAGAAATGCAAGTAAAGTGTACATGAAATATCACGAAAAACAATATATTATTGAAAAATGTTACAAATGTCGTTAAAACACTCTGTGCAGGGTATTGTCGTAATTGACTAAGGTAATCCAACAATTTTCTTGCAATGAATCATTTGTAACTATTTTTATGCCCTCATAATTGGAGATATATAGTTTTTGGTCTGTTTGTTTGTCTGACTGTCTGCAAAAACTTTTAATCTTCATGGCCACAACTTTTGAATGGATGATAATAGCTAGAGCTATCATATTTCACACATGTATTCCTTGTGATAAGACCTTTCTTTAGGTAGCATGTTTTCCCTTTTGACCTACTTTTGAAGAACTTACTTTGCTGCCATACAATAGCATTAGTGTTTAACAAGCATGTCTTGTTATTCTTTTATTTTTTTTTTTGTAGTTTCTTTGAAACAATGGGAGGAGAGACAGTTACCTCACCAAACTTTCACCAGTAAGTATAGCACATACCATAACTATCACCAGTAAGTATAGCACATACCATAACTATCACCAGTAAGTATAGTACATACCATAACAATCACCAGTAAGTATAGTACATACCATAACAATCGCCAGTAAGTATAGCACATACCATAACAATCACCAGTAAGTATAGCACATACCATAACAATCACCAGTAAGTATAGCACATACCATAACAGTCACCAGTAAGTATAGTACATACCATAACAGTCACCAGTAAGTATAGCACATACCATAACAATCACCAGTAAGTATAGTACATACCATAACAGTCACCAGTAAGTATAGCACATACCATAACAATCACCAGTAAGTATAGTACATACCATAACAGTCACCAGTAAGTATAGCACATACCATAACAATCACCAGTAAGTATAGCACATACCATAACAGTCACCAGTAAGTATAGTACATACCATAACAATCACCAGTAAGTATAGCACATACCTTAACAATCACCAGTAAGTATAGCACATACCATAACTATCACCAGTAAGTATAGCACATACCATAACAATCACCAGTAAGTATAGCACATACCATAACAATCACCAGTAAGTATAGCACATACCATAACAGTCACCAGTAAGTATAGCACATACCATAACAATCACCAGTAAGTATAGTACATACCATAACAATCACCAGTAAGTATAGTACATACCATAACAGTCACCAGTAAGTATAGTACATACCATAACAATCACCAGTAAGTATAGCACATACCATAACAATCACCAGTAAGTATAGCACATACCATAACAATCACCAGTAAGTATAGCACATACCATAACAATCACCAGTAAGTATAGCACATACCATAACAGTCACCAGTAAGTATAGTACATACCATAACAATCACCAGTAAGTATAGTACATACCATAACAATCACCAGTAAGTATAGCACATACCATAACAATCACCAGTAAGTATAGCACATACCATAACTATCACCAGTAAGTATAGCACATACCATAACAATCACCAGTAAGTATAGTACATACCATAACAATCACCAGTAAGTATAGTACATACCATAACAGTCACCAGTAAGTATAGTACATACCATAACAATCACCAGTAAGTATAGCACATACCATAACAGTCACCAGTAAGTATAGCACATACCATAACAGTCACCAGTAAGTATAGCACATACCATAACAGTCACCAGTAAGTATAGCACATACCATAACAGTCACCAGTAAGTATAGCACATACCATAACAATCACCAGTAAGTATATATAGTACATACCATAACAATCACCAGTAAGTATATATAGTACATACCATAACAATCACCAGTAAGTATAGCACATACCATAACAATCACCAGTAAGTATAGCACATACCATAACAGTCACCAGTAAGTATAGCACATACCATAACAATCACCAGTAAGTATAGCAGATACCTTAACAATCACTCACTACGGGTAATAGCTTTCACTGGATAGAATTTATTTAGGACTTGATCATGGTCCACACAGTGCTATTGGGTCACATGTGACTTAAACAATTAGTCTTTTGAGGTATCAAGAGTAAATCATAAAGGATTATTATGTATACATTGAGATTTAGATTTTACTTTGACAAATCAGGAGTTCAAGAGAATGAGAGTAAATCTGCTTATTTACATGTATATAGGGGATAAATTGGGATCAGGAGGTTATTTTGAGATATCAAAGTTCAAACCATCAAGCATCACCTGTATTTCTTAGTATTTACAAATGCAAGTGGGGGCACACTGTATCCTTAGTAATTAGAATTACTATGTTAATGTAAGTCTATGTCTGTATCCCTCAGTATTTACAAGTACTCTATCCATGGAAGTCCACTGCATGTGTGGTATTTTAACATGTAATTTGCCAGTAGGGGCCAAAAGTTACCCGGTATGATTTATTGACTATAAGCCCAATGTATTTGTTACATTCACTGAGGACTTATTTTAATCTTTATTTATAGTTACCCTTTCATGACCTCTTCTGCAGTGGTTATTTTTTTTTACCCTGTATGGTACCTCAGTTACCTGGTCTGATATACCTGAGTTCTGGGTTTAGTCTCTCAAAAAGCATTAGTAAACACTTGCAAGGTACAGAACCTCCATTGCACATGTTGTTTCAGTATGAAATACTCTTCATTGGGTAAGTTGGGCATCTGGAATATTTGGCAGATTTTTCTCAGAAAGGTACTTTCAAATTATATCACTTTGTTTTGTGGTCTAATATATCTTTTAATAAGTGTATCATTTTATTACATAAAAATCAGAATTTTTCCTAATTCACCAAAAAAAAAAAAAAAAAGCAAAACAACATTTCCAGTTTGCTAAAATTACCGGAATATTAAACAACAAGCAATCAACCAGTAACACTGTGTCCTATTGTTTGTACAGATACTATGTTAATGGAAGAATAGCCACAGTAGAAGATTTTACAAACTCTGAAATACTAGATAGCTTTGAGGATGAACTAAAAACTGGCAACATGATTGTCGGATCAACTGGGAATAAAAGGAAACTATGGCTTGGTGAAACCAGTTCTGCTTATGGAGGGGGAGCTGAAGGATTGTCGGACGCATTCGTAGCTGCCTTTATGTATGTATGAAGCAGATAATGAGCTAAAAATATCCAAGATATATAGTTGATCACAGCATGGAAAAGTACTATTCTTTGTACAGACAGAGATAGTTTGAATTAGTAATTTAAATCATTTAGAAAAGGATTAAGGTGGAATTTTTTTCGCCAAAATTTTATTTTATGATTCATTGGAGCACTTCTTATGATGAAGTATGATTTTACCTTCGACAGAATGATGCAAACTCGCAATTATTTGATATGAAAGTTTTTGCAATATTCACCATTTTATTTGAATTTCTATTTAAAATATATTTATTGTAGATTAGAAAATGTTTTTCTTTGTATTTAATTGACATGTTTCTTGAAAGATTTTAACCATAGATTTTTTAAAAAATGTTTGATATAAATAACATTTTTGATTTTTGAAATATTTTTGTTATTCAAAAAATAAGAATGTCTAAGTCTTTTAGGCATGTTCTAAAAGATATTCATATTATGCATCAAATCATGGTGATATTTGGACCCTAAAATCTTTTATTAGCAAATGAAACACCGTTTTTTCATACCAGGAAAAAACCAAACAATTCATACAAAATAATCGAGAGTTTGTATGATTGAAAGCATGATCACTCTGTTGATGGTGAAATCATACTCCATATGAGATTTTTCAAATTATTATTATTACTATTATTCTATATTTATATAGCACTTTATATAATCAAAAATTACCCTAAAGCACTTTACATTTAAGTCTTTTTATTCTGAATTGTATCATAGTTTATTACAAAAGGATTTTTCTGATAATTAAAGGTGGTTAGACAAGCTTGGAATGTCAGCGAAAAACAACGTGGATGTTGTAATCAGACAAAGCTTCTACGGAGGTAAATACGCCCTGCTGGATGCCGAAACAACGAACCCAAATCCAGTAAGGTTGAATACAAACTATTGCTATACAAACCTTAAAGTGAGCTACTACATCACTTGCATGGAACATTACGGAATGCTTTTTATATAAAATGCAAAACACTTATTATTTACCAAACAGGCACAAAATAGTCCACACTGTGAATGGTCTGCTCTGGTTGTATAATATGCTAGGTTCTTTTTGTCAAGCTCCTTTGGCAGTCTGCATGCTTTGACATCATATTGGTTTCAGTCAATTTTCATGGGCATTATTCATCTTTTCACTGGGTTTTGTACATATTGGCAACACATCTGAAATTGATTTCAGTATAGCAGTGGGTATTTTGTGGGGGGGGGGGGGGGGGTAATCTACACACTGGATGATAAATTGTATGTCAACCTGTCGGAAGGAGTGAAAATGTAAGTAGATAATCATGTCTTACCTGTACGTGAAAATGAAATAAAATGCATGCAAATGAATCCCTTCTTTCACTTTCACTAGACATTTCAAGTTTAAAGTTATGGCAACTGAATCAGAAATATCAAAATTATAATGTACAGTCAATTGTTATTTATGTAGTGAACTGGTTGATTTCTATTGCTTGCATCAGGTCAACAGTCCCATTTGAAAAATGATTGAAATACATTATATCCAGAATTTAAGAAACATTTGTCAGATCTTGTAACTTAAAGGTGTTATTGAGGCTCATTGTCAACCAAAAGATGAAATTCCCAAATGTATGAATGTTTCAAAAATATTTATAAAAATTATATTATTTCAGCTTTTAAAAACATATATAATAAACATCACTATTGTTTATCAAATTGTCACTTAGTCATGTAAAATTTATGACTAAAAGAGTTCAAGTGCCTTCTACCAAAAGGGTTCAATTAACCCCTCATATAATGTATGATTTGCATCTGATATTTAAATGTTTTTGTGTGGGTGCTCTGACTCTCACAAATGAAAGAGAAAGAATAAAAATTGTGCTTTACTTCAGAATAAAACTCATATAGCAAAGAGCAGCTTTGTGCCCTTCTAGCCAATCACCACATTGGAAAAGTGGCCTGGTAAATTGCATGAATTTGGAGGCAAACTTAAATAGTGTGCATTTTCTGGGAATATGTCTTAAATGCTTATTAAATGTCATTCTCCTGTTCAGTGTGCTTCTTGCAGTTCATTCTCCTGTACAGTGTGCTTCATGCAGTTCATTCTCCTGTTTAGTGTGCTTCTTGCAGTTCATTCTCCTGTACAGTGTGCTTCTTGCAGTTCATTCTCCTGTACAGTGTGCTTCTTGCAGTTCATTCTCCTGTACAGTGTGCTTCTTGCAGTTCATTCTCCTGTACAGTGTGCTTCTTGCAGTTCATTCTCCTGTACAGTGTGCTTCTTGCAGTTCATTCTCCTGTACAGTGTGCTTCTTGCAGTTCATTCTTCTGTACAGTGTGCTTCTTGCAGTTCATTCTCCTGTACAGTGTGCTTCTTGCAGTTCATTCTCCTGTACAGTGTGCTTCTTGCAGTTCATTCTCCTGTACAATGTGCTTCTTGCAGTTCATTCTCCTGTTCAGTGTGCTTCATGCAGTTCATTCTCCTGTTCAGTGTGCTTCTTGCAATCCATTCTCCTGTTCAGTGTGCTTCTTGTAGTTCATTCTCCTTTACAGTGTGCTTCTTGCAGTTCATTCTCCTGTACAGTGTGCTTCTTGCAGTTCATTCTCCTGTACAGTGTGCTTCATGCAGTTCATTCTCCTGTACAGTGTGCTTCTTGCAGTACAGTGTGCTTCTTGCAGTTCATTCTCCTGTACAGTGTGCTTCTTGTAGTTCATTCTCCTGTACAATGTGCTTCTTGCAGTTCATTCTCCTGTACAGTGTGCTTCTTGCAGTTCATTCTCCTATACAGTGTGCTTCTTGCAGTTCATTCTCCTGTACAATGTGCTTCTTGCAGTTCATTCTCCTGTTCAGTGTGCTTCTTGCAGTTCATTCTCCTGTACAGTGTGCTTCATGCAGTTCATTCTCCTGTACAGTGTGCTTCTTGCAGTTCATTCTCCTGTACAGTGTGCTTCGTGCAGTTCATTCTCCTGTACAGTGTGCTTCATGCAGTTCATTCTCCTGTTCAGTGTGCTTCTTGCAATCCATTCTCCTGTTCAGTGTGCTTCTTGTAGTTCATTCTCCTTTACAGTGTGCTTCTTGCAGTTCATTCTCCTGTACAGTGTGCTTCTTGCAGTTCATTCTCCTGTACAGTGTGCTTCTTGCAGTTCATTCTCCTGTACAGTGTGCTTCTTGCAGTACAGTGTGCTTCTTGCAGTTCATTCTCCTGTACAGTGTGCTTCTTGTAGTTCATTCTCCTGTACAATGTGCTTCTTGCAGTTCATTCTCCTGTACAGTGTGCTTCTTGCAGTACAGTGTGCTTCTTGCAGTTCATTCTCCTGTACAGTGTGCTTCATGCAGTTCATTCTCCTGTACAGTGTGCTTCTTGCAGTACAGTGTGCTTCTTGCAGTTCATTCTCCTGTACAGTGTGCTTCTTGCAGTTCATTCTCCTGTACAGTGTGCTTCTTGCAGTTCATTCTCCTGTACAGTGTGCTTCTTGCAGTACAGTGTGCTTCTTGCAGTTCATTCTCCTGTACAGTGTGCTTCTTGTAGTTCATTCTCCTGTACAGTGTGCTTCATGCAGTTCATTCTCCTGTTCAGTGTGCTTCTTGTAGTTCATTCTCCTGTACAGTGTGCTTCTTGCAGTTCATTCTCCTGTACAGTGTGCTTCATGCAGTTCATTCTCCTGTACAGTGTGCTTCTTGCTGTTCATTCTCCTGTACAGTGTGCTTCTTGCAGTTCATTCTCCTGTACTGTGTGCTTCTTGCAGTTCATTCTCCTGTACAGTGTGCTTCTAGCAGTTCATTCTCCTGTACACTTGCTGCACAGAATTGTTTCTTACATGTCATTCTCCTATGCTCATTTCACACAAAATGCTTCAGAAGTCTTGCACAGAACAGTATAGAACTAATCTTGCACAAAACAGTGAATACTAATGGACTAAACATTTTTGGTCATTTGAATGAAATTTCCCATTCCTATACATAAAGTAATGAAGGATTTAGTTAATCTTGTACACTCTGAATAGCATAATGTAAATAGAATGGTACAAATTTTTTTTAAAAACTTCTGAGGTGTAGTAGCTAGGTTCAAGATTTTTACATGTATTTATTGCCTGATGATGTACATGTGTAGCAAGTTGATTTTTATTTATTATTTTCCTCATTATAATTGTTTAGGATTACTGGTTGACGGTGTTGTACAAACGGTTGGTTGGAAATAAAGTTCTTACAACGTCTTCCTCTAGATCATCTGATGTCAGATTTTACACTCACTGTTCCGCTGAAGAGTAAGTATACAATGTATAATACAAATACACTGTTATCTAAAATGGTAAACATGCAAAAAAAATAAATAATTGATTGTTAATGGCATCATTGTACATTACACGCTTACCACATTAAGCATTTGTGGATGATTTCAGTTTTTTTAAAAATTTGTATACATTGCACCATGGAAGTGTACTTCACAAATGAAAACTGTGTAAATGAAATTAATCTGAAAATATAGTTAATATAGACTTCAAATGAGGTATTATATATATACTGAACACCAACTACTAGCATGCTTTTTATAGTTCTATTGCAAGATGTGGAGATAATTTTGAGTATTTGTGTGAAACAGATTTTTTGATTACTGGATGCCATCGAAAGTTTGCTGAGATAAAGATCAGGTTTAGATTTGCTTTTCATTAGGAAACTTTTATAGAGTGCAGTTTCAAAAAGTGATCACATGGCTTCTTGAAGTTATATTTTAGCTTCATTGCTTTACCTTTTCATCACAACTTTTCGTAAATCATCACATGGATCTCAGAGAAACTTTGTTGTAATAAAGTGGCAACATTGATTCAATGTCTTTCATTACGTTTTGAAGGTATTTGCCAGGATCAGTCACACTGTATGGTATGAACTTGTTGTCTACTGGGGTCAATGTGACTTTTCCACAGCTGGATGGGCAGCTTAAAATCTACCTCCTAACTGCTCCAAATCAAGACCTCAAATCTAGGTATGTCATCCTTATGTCAGCCATAATATTATATCTCTTCCACCACAGTGGCATTATAAAATGGACATCAAAACCAGAATCATAGATATCTAGGAGTGGGCGCCTGGAGGATCACTACAGTGTAATAAAACAGATAATACTAGGTTCATAAAGCCAAGGGTGTTTTACAATATCACCACCAGTTTTCTGAACTTTGGTAGAAGTATTTTGTGTTGAGTAGTATTCACAAATGCAGAGTTTCTTGCATAACATTTGAATAAATTTACAAGGCCAAACAGTGAAATTTACTGTTATTTCCTACCTATTTGATGAACAAAATATTCAGACTGGCAATTAGTTTATAAAAACTCCGAAATGACTCATTTTATTACTTTAATAATATGCAATAAAGCATAATGAATGGTTCCCAATGAGTCAGACAGAATAGATATCTTGCAAGTGATTAAATGTGATTTACAACTGTCAATATTTATTCATACCTTCTGTTCTTAGTTTTGTTTTATGTGGAATTTCCACGAAATCAAACAGAAATACGTCTATTAAGTTCATTTTAACATATTACGGTAAGGAAATGAATAATTTTTAGTTTGCATAACAGGAATCAAATAACTCTTGTCAGATTACGGGATTTTATACAGTTTTACTGTACTGGTATTTTCCACAGATGTTTTGTGCTTACAGTGATATTAGCACTGCATTTCAATCTTTATAGATTTGTGGATTTAAATGGAGTTACCTTGAAGATGACCTCTGACACCAGTCTGCCACAGATGACTCCTAGATCAGGCACAAGTGCTTTGTACATGCCTCCATTTTCCTACGTGTTCATAGTGGCAGATGAAAAGACATACTCTAAATCTTGTATTCATTCATAGCACAATTTGTCTCAGCAATCTGAGTAAGCTGAGAATTAAGTACTGAGTTCAAAGTGCTGATGGTGCAATAATTATATAAGAAGAATCATTGTGTATTTGATAGATTTTTCATTGAATTTTGAGATACATATTGTTTATGTACATTATTTTTTGCTTTGTGATAGTAGTGATGAGATACGGACTGTAGACATCAGCCTAGGTACCTCAGTCAGTAGAGAACCTGACTAGTGGTGCAGGAGTCGCAGGTTCGATTCCCAGTCCAGCCACATATTTTTGAGTCATTCCTCTTTCTATTATAGTTTGTATTGACACTTGACTGATACATTTCTCACAGTGCAAGAACAACAGTATTCTTTATCAAATGCATATTATTATGAACTACATATGAGATTATTCTATCAACATAAATGATTCCTGGCTTGAGGTACAAATTCCATAATAACCATATTTTATTTTTAATGAATTGTGATGTAGATCTTTACATATGTGATACATGTTTTAATATAAAAGTTATAAAAGATTTTCCAAAATTGATAATTATGCCTTAAACTTTCACTTATTTATTGGTTTAACATTAAAGTATATGCCAAAATGTCTATTTGAATATCTCAGAAACAAAGTAAAATTATATAGAAATCTGTCAGTAAAATGTTGCATAAAGCCATTACATTGCATTTATCAAATAAATGTTTAGAAATCAGCAAAGATTAATGAGTGGATTTCATTTTTTTCAGTTGTTGGTTTAGAGCAGATAGAGTCAACTATATGAAAAAAAGTAAAAAAAAAAATAAATAAAAAAATAAAAAAATGAAAAATGAATACATAATTAATAACTGAAAAAAAAATGAAATACTATAATAAATTACATAGTTGGCAACTTTTTCATTCCTGTAACAACATTAGAATTTCTTGGAATCACAGGGAAGCATTTTGTCAAATCGTCATGCAAGCATCTTTGTGTAGGTAGATTTCAGACATTCTTTACACCATGATACCTGGCTTCAGTGTGGGAATACAAGAGATTTTTTAAGTTTTGTATGGGAAAATAGAACTGCGTAGGTGATTTCCTTTGATAGGGAGTGTCACTACATTTGTATATGAACAAACAGCCATACATGATTGCTTATTTTAGTATGTGGAGATGATTTTTAGCCTCATTGTACATGTAGCAAATGTTGTGTGTCAATTTCAGTCAATGGGATGAAAACAATTTTTTTTTTTTCATTTTCATAATCAACTAGAAAATTTTGACATTGAAAATGAAAATGTCTCATCCAAAAAAATAGACAGCTTATAGGGGTACCTGTGTGGAATTCATAATTGTACATTCAAACGTTATTCTGAAGAAAAAGAGAATCTCAAAAGTCGGAAAACTATAAATAAGGCCCAGATCAGATAGCAGGTGACATGTGTGTTCCTATGGCTGTGTACAACTGTATATATTTATTTTATTGTGCATGTGTATATTTTTGTATATACATGTATACATAACTTTGAAATTTCTTGTTTTAGAGAAAGGGAGCCTTTTTATTGTATAATGCATTTCTTTTTCCATTATAGAATAAGTTTAAAACACTTTATATTGAATTTTGTTTGTAATTTGTATATTTCTTTATATAAAATATTGAATGCAGATATTAAATGATTTTATTATGTATATTTGACACAGGCTGCAGATGTATGATGTGATAGGGGATGATGGTTTCAAAATTCATTTCTGGGTGATTTATAAGTGTATATCTTTAGCATTTAAATTGAAACACAGTCTCCATCCAATAGACCAGAGGCACATAAAGTGCAGAAAAGAGAAGTTTACTAGTATGATGATTTCCAAGTGTAGCTGAGCAGTAAGGAGTTGGATAGATTGCTGGTGGATTAAGTAGTCCCTTACCAGCTTTGCCAAAGCGACTGTTAGTTTACCCTCGGTTTGTCTGTCCATCCACCTGTCATTCTGCTTGAGGATTTTCATACTCTTCTCTGCATTGGATGAAGATACCCAACTGAAATTTTATACATGGTTTTGTCTTACAGAGTTACAGGTCAAGGTTTTAGTTTCATCATGCCTGACCTACTTTTGACTGAATTATGACCCTTGATGAATGCTTGAGGTTTTCCGGACTTTTCTGTTCATTGGATGAAGATATTCAACTAAAATTTTTTACATGGCTTAAAGTCTTGGATAGTAACAGATCAAATTTGAGTTTCATTATGCTTGACCTACTTTAGACTGAATTATGCCTTTTGATGAGTTGCAAAAATCAGTTTTCCTGACTTTTCTCCACATTGGATGAAGATATTTAATTGATATTTGGTTTGTCCTGGATAGTTTCAGATCAAGTTTGAGTTTCTTTATGCTTGACATAGCTTTGACTGAATTTTCCTACTGGTAGGGGACTTTATATCGCCTGCAATACATTCAGAATGGTTGTTCATTATAGAATTCATGGCATTGACCTACAGTAGTAATTATAGGTAATATTAAACAAGTGACAGATATAACAAAACACAATGTAATGAATATGACAAAATAGGCAAAAGTTATATAGCCAGATCCAGGAATTTGTAAATGGGGGGTTTTGAGAGTCCATCGTAATCATTTAGACAGTGGGATATGGTGACAGATCAGACTGACCCAGATTTTCCCCTAAATGTCTAGTGAGGTGCTCTATCATCTGAGCTATATAGCTTCTAAGATTGTAGTTGGTATGATTGCCACACTTGTATATGCTGAAGATATCATAAATGTCTTTCAGTATGTTATCTATCATCTTAGAATTAATGATACAGCAGGCTCATGTTAATATGATGTTGCTTTGATATAATTAAATGGTTTATATGATTTCTTTTTTTAAAAGACAAAACTATTTCTTAATAAATCTTTATTTTGATACCTTTAAGAAGTAAAAACCCCGTTATTTAATTATTATGATGTCAAAATCATACCTATATTTTTCTTCGCATCTTTAGTTTGCTGTCTTCAGAGGTGTGAAGCACTTAATTATGGAGTGGCTACCAGAACTCGGAAATTCCACTGAAGTTGTAAAGTAACACACTGAGTAACAAAACTACATGTACCTGGAGCTTATGTATACTGGTTAGTTGAACAGTTGTTGTTATGCCCCTGTAATCAGAGATTCGGGGGCAATAGTGTTTTGTCTGTTTGTCTGTGAAAATTTTAATTAGCTTTGGTCAAAGCTTTTGAATGGATGATGATAGGGCTTGTATATTTCAAAGGTATATTCTTTGTGACAAAACCTTTGATTTGGTACCAAACTTTTGACCTCATGAGCTTGACCAGCTGTTTGACTAGCTGTTTTAGAAAAAAAAAACTTTAAACTTAGCTATAATGTTTGAATGGTTAGTGATAGGGTTTTCATATTTCTGATGTTTATTTCTTTTGATAAGATCTTTCTTAAGGTAGCAAAATGTTTGACTTATGACATTGGAGTTTGATCTACTTTTGAAAAACTTCAACCTCCGCCATAACTTGAATGGTTAGTGACAAGGCTTTCATATTCCACATGTGTATTTGTTTTGACGAGACCTCTCTGAGTATCAGAATTGCTTTGCTGTCATACATCTGGCAGTGTTTCACAAAAACATCTTGTTTTCTTTTTAAGTTATGTGTCGATTTCTTGAGAGTACAAAATGCTCAACATTGTTATATATTATGGTATGGCAATCGTGTCAGTCCATCTCTCCCGATTCATTTTTGGCTCATAATGTAAATATCATGTGACTTAGAATCATCAAACTTTTTCAGCAGATACATCTTGGGTTGAGAGTGGGTCGCACTTTAAAGTTAGGTCACTGTGACGTTTGATTAAGATGTCAATGCAAATATTGCAAAATTTTGTCCAACTCATAAGCGGACTATTATTTGATCTAGATTCATCAAACTTGGTCAGTTAATGCATCTTAAAAAGAAGGTGTGTCACCCTTAATCAAGGTCAATGTGACCTATAATTAAGATTATATGGCATAATTCTTTTTGGGCTCATGTAGATAAAGAGTCCTAGAATCAACAAGCATTGTTAATTTGTGCATCTGTATAGAAATGTAAATTGTAGCTTAAAATCAGGTCATTAAAACTTTTAGAATGGTAAGTATTTTTAAAAAAACATGTTTTAAGGGTGTTAATCCCTTCATATGTTGGAGAGTAATGTTATTCATTACATCAATACACTTTTCATAAAATGCATCTACATAATGATTAATATGAAAACTTATTTTGTTCCTCATATTAATATTACTACAAAACATGCAAAGATTTAACAAGCACATCACAGAACAGAGGAATTGTTTCCTGGGAATGATAATGTTTCTAGCATTTTAATCTGTATGTTCAATTAAGATTCCGTTAGCCCCTTAGGAGTAAGCCATGGTGTTTTGGAGTTCAACTAGATTGATTGATTGATTGTTGTTTTCCGCCACACTCAACAATTTTTCAGTTATCTGGTGGCGTCCAGTTTTTATTGGAGGAGAGAACCCAGATACAGTGTACCTGGGAAAAGACCACCGACCGTCCAAAAGTAAACTGGCAAACTTTCTCACATATATCGACGCGAGCGAGATTCGAACCTGCGCAGACTAGAGGTGAGAGGCCTTGTGGTTTTGAGCGCAATGCTCTAACTACTCGGCCATGGAGGCCCCTGGAGTTCAACTAGAGATTTAGACATTTTGACAGGAGCTAAGTACATCTGTTCAATTATAGATTAATTAATACGTATAATATAAGAAGGCTGTGGAATACTCGCTCCTTTTCTTTGCACAACCCAAAATGAGTGTTTCATATCATGTGAAAGAAATGACCTAAATATATGTAATGAAATAAAAATATGTGTTGGAATATTTCTGTAGTTATTTGAACAATTCAAGAGATATATTGACAAGTTAACTGCAATGTGCAGTAGAGACATTACAAGGAGTAATCTTGATTTTACCTCAGACCTAAATGCAAAGATATTGGTACAGTCTTTGCACCAATTAAGATTGACGTGATTTTGTGTCGTGCACGTTTGACTGGCGTATCGTGTGCGGGGGCGGTGCACTTTATATTTTAAAAGGATGTAATACAGTACTCGTCTTTCATATTTTGATTAGTAGCCTGGTGAAATTGAGTAACTTACAATATTTTGGTTAGGTTTCGAGCTGCGATATCTCAGTCAAGTTAAATCAGTGTTCGGTTAAATGTAAAAGCCACAACATAGATGCTATTATATATTGACATTGACGCCTACTTTCCACCCACAAATAAAAAATTATTGACGTTTTCAAAGATCAAATATATTAAGCAGTCGATGTTTGATCATCGTTTTTATACAAAAATGCAGAATGTAAAATTTGTAGAATTGTAGCCTTCCTATCCTGTCTCGTTACTTTAAAACATCAGTCTTTATATGACATTTCTGTCTAAAATGCTCCAAAAGGCGTCTAGTTAAAGGTTTGATATCCAATCTTGGTTTGGGTTTTTGTTGCTGTTGTTGTTGTTGTTTTTGTTTTGTTGTTGTTGTTTTTTTATTTTTTGGTTTTGTTTTTTTATTTGTTTGTTTGTTTGGTTTTTTTGTTTGTTGTGGGTTTTTTTTTTTGTGGGTTTTTTTTTTTTTTTTTTTTTTGGTTTTTTTTTTGTGTCGTTAATACAATTACGGTTTTGTACACGAGTCGTAACTTAAATTTTATACAGTAGTTTTATTTTATCGTCGAAATTAGGAGCCAACTCAAGTTAAATTTAGGGCAGATGTATTTCCCACTCCCTCGACCAAAATAGATCTGAAAAATACTTGGATGCTTGAGTACGTATGAAACGCGTCGATTCCCTGAGCACTAAGTGTCCTACTGCACGTAGTAGATGTCAAAACGCTGAATTCTTTAGAATCGATAAGAACTCAAAAATCGCCCGTACAACGTACCTCATCTGATCTGTGTTGAACTGAAAGAGTATGTTGAGATCGGCATAAATGTTTTGAAGAACTTAATAAGCATCACGAGATAATATACCATATTTCAAAACTTGTTTCGCTATCAATTCCAAATATGTATTCTTATAAAAATCTCTAGACATTTGAATATCTATTGTTATACTATTGTGGTATATTATCAATAATTTTCAGGTATCAAGTGGAAAAATTTTGTCACTTTCTGAGATCAGGCATAACATGAAAAATGAATAGAAACCTTCCGCATCTCAAGTTGAATCCCAAAATGGGTCTGATTTTTGTTTTAAAAAAGGTTGGTGGAGGCTCTGGAATTACGATGTCAGCGATTAGTTCTAGGAATATATTACAGTAAAGCGTTAAAACTCTGAGGTCTTACGATCAGTGGGCGTGGCATCTGTTAATTGGCTTCGCGGCTATCTTGAACGTTCATGAAAGGTACTTACCTTAAAATCCACGAGTGAAATTATATAATGATTATACACCGCATACTGTAATTAAACACGGCTTACACTAATTATACAACCATTTTTTATAGCATACATGTACCTAACATTGCAGTAATTATACACGACTAACACTAATTATACGGAACGTACAATAATTAAGCAAAATATATACTACCTATATTCGCAGATTACGCTAAATATGCACGGCACACATTAGTTATACACAGCATACAAAAATATGTACACAACACACATTAATTATACATGGCATGCACTAATTATACACTGACTATACACAGAATACATTAATTATACACAACATACTAAGTATACATATTATACCCTAATTATGCATAGCATACACTAAATATATACACTAATTAAAAATAACACATGCTAATTATACATAACATGCATTAATTATATATGCAACATACACTAATTATATAAGGGATGCCCTAATTATACACTGCATACACTAACTATACATAACATACACTCATTATACACAGCATTCGCCAATTATACACATGATAACATACATCAGTATGTACAGGGCATGCGTTAATATACACATTATATATAGATCTAAGACATTCATAGAAAGAGGTCAGGCTCATTTCTTTATTTCCCGTTAATATGGTACAAGAAGCACTTTCTCATTCGATAACTCATTCTAATAAACGAAGCTGAGATCAAAGAGGTTAGAACACATTACTCATCCCATAAACCACCCTATATTTGGAATATGGCGAGAAATCGAGCAACCAATGTTTCGGTCAATTACATAATGCAATAACAAATGGCAGCAATGTTTCATCTCGTACGTCGCTTTGCTTGCCAAAAGCATAGTCATCAGAGTGAGTTAAGGACGAGTATACATCACTTTGTGACAACACGGTGGCTTAAAGAATTTGTCCAACAATTTTTTTAGATCAAAGTCAATGAGAAGTTTGGCCACCTTATTTCATAAAGAGCAAAAACGAGAAAAATCATTGACAGCAATACGAAAGAGCTGTTACAATGTGCCGGAGAAGCCTCGGATAGCTACAGACTATTATAAAGGATTGATGTTTGTTCGGGCCTGGTTATCCATAGTCTGTATTAACGTGCCAACGAAATCCAATTGATGGCCAAATCAATTGTATACAGTACAAGTGGGAATCGGAATGAAACCGATATTTGATTTTTTAAAAGAAATTTTGAAAACAAGGTTGCAATATTGATACGACACGTTCCATCACGGGAAAGCAGAATGAATAATAGTTTACTCAAATAAATTACAAAATTTCATATGTATGGTTTTTGCTCATTATAACTGCTTCTTGTACGTAATCAGAAATTCTTGAAAACTAGTGAAGACAGTTCGCTATTGAGGTTTGCGCAACAACTAGCACATTTTCACCGTGTTTTATCAGAGTATCTTTACAACCCAACATGATTTTACTATGAACTTTTTCAAAATGTTCCACCTCATTGTTTGTCTCTATTTTGTATTCTTTATACGGTTTATGAAATTTATCACATTGTTTGTTGGTTTTTGTTGGTTTTTACGGCCCTTCGAGAAATTTCCACTCATATTGAGATGCCCCCAGTTGTACGTGAAGTACCACAAAATTAGTCCCAAAGTTATCTTTTTTTTGTTACAGCAACTTGACTCTCAATGTCACTCAAAATAATAATGTTAACGCCACAGTGCTCACCTGACCAATCACGTTAAAAGGTCATGGACAGGATTTGAGCTGAACATTTTCAAATTTTATTTTTTCCATTTCATTGTCAGCAAAAATTTGAATGTCAGTTAAGTTACAAGAGAGATACAGAGCTCACAATTCTTTTTTATGTAAGCAAGGTTCGTGCCATGTTTTGTTTACGTAGTTAAATATACCAGTATAAAGTTTCGTTTAAAGCAGATTTTTCCAATTTGCAAGTTGATTCTGAACACAGTTAAACATATTCTAGTGTTTGTCATGTCTCATTTTGTTTTAAACATGATATTTTCTGTCAAGCAATCTATATGTAAATAAAAACATGACACGAGCCTTGTTTACATAGCAAAGAATTGCTACCTTTGTATCTCTCGTGAAACTCGACAGCTGACATTCAAATTTTTGCTGACTGTTAGAAATTCCTTAGTTAAATATTGTAAATATCAAATGTGGAAAAATAGAACTTGAAAATTTTCAGCTCAAATCGTGTCCATGCCCCTTTAAAAACAAGAATTTACTGTGCCCGCCTGTTACTATTTGTTTACGGTCAAGCAAGGAGAGCTCTAGGATACTGAACATTACATTGATAATTTTAAAAGAAAAAATCTAAATGCACAGTAGATATGAGTATTATGTGTTTATTATTATTTTTTTTAAAATTATACCTTGATTGTGCTGGTAACACGCAGAGTTAATTAACGATGAATTGACAACCTTTGGGGCTCTTAACGAGAGTATACATGCAAGTTATCTAGACGAACTACACTCAGTTTAGTCTCGTATCGATAAAGAAAATGTTTAAAGTATTTTGTAAACTAACTAACGACAGCAGCTCTTTGCATGTCACTCAGCTAGTATCGTATTTTGGACATTGACAACGTCACGCTCGCCTAAGCAATTGATCTCTCTTTTTCTCCTCTAATGAACATGTTGTACAACACGACCACCATTGATGAGTTAGTTGCATCCATGACCTATACACACACACACCTTCTTTCTGTTGGGATGCGTAAGGATGAACACTCTCGTCAAAGCGTCGTTTAGCTGATCAAATGCAACTTGGTTTTCTGTACCCCTCGCTGAGCTTCTGACAGGCTGCTCGCAGACCTCCTAGCTGCCTAGAACCTAATAAGGAGATATGTGACTGCTGCTGTTATTTTCTCGTTATTATTTATCTTTCTATATTATCGGTTGCCATTCTTTCCTTAGAATCAACCTGATTTGCTATATGTACACAAAGAACTTGTTTTGGACATCAACTTTAACTCAGCGGTCTCGAAACGATTAAAGACTCTTTTAACAATTTTTCTATCATGCCTTCAATTGTTTAAATACTTCTCCCAAGGGCAATATACTTTTTTACCAAAAGATAGGCGAACAATCCTTCATAATATTTATGAGTGCAAAGTACTTTGCAGCCATGAAGGAGGAATTGCATTATTGTATTAAGATGATAAGCAAGCAACATTTTTAAATGAGATTGAAAACAATAAACTTCGTGGAAAAAATACGAAATAAAAAAAACCAAACAAATATGCATAGTTTTGCAATTTAAAAAGCAAAAGCCTTTCCAATTAATAACAGTCATATATTTGAGATACATTTCATGCAAAGAGATATGCATGTATATAAAATGGACCTGCTTATTGAATAAGACTGTACCGTAACTTACTATAAAAAATTGTCAAAGATACATAATTTCTGTTTACAATATAACAGCATTATTTATGGAGTAATTTTAAGAGCGTAGATTTAAAAAAAAATCCAACCATTGGAGAAAAAAAAAACATCATTAAGCGTAAAAGTCCATTAATTATGTCAGATATTCACACAATTTTGGAATGTTACAAATCCGTATTTTTCTATCAAATTCTTAATTAAAAGAACTTTCAGCTGGCAAAACATAATGGAGTGAGCTGTTGAATGTAGACGACAGGGAATGAAAAATGATCCAAAAATACCTTTCAGAGTTACAAAAGACTATAAACACCATAGGTTTCGGTACATAATTATGAACAATTGTTTTAGCTACAAATTCATTCCTATTCAAAAATTTCAAAAAATAGACTCTAAATATTGGAACTTTGTCACTCTGGGGAAGAAACAACAGAACGTCTTTAAGAGAATGTGATTGTTTACAACAATTTCTAGTAGAATTCAATCAACTGTTGAAAGATAAGACTGAGCGACATATAGCAGTTATTAAGGAATCCTTTATTTTAGCTTGTAAAATACTAATGATATACAAAATACTATCATATCAGGGCTGACGTATTAGGTTTATACTGCAAGATGCACTAGGGAACATCTCAACATGTCCTCTGCAATATCACAGATGAGAACTTTTATTAATGAAATACAGAAATATATCTCATATGAAATCGCTGAAAAGGAAACGTTGGATATTCAAGAGAACACATAGAACTTTCTATTTAATTGAAACAACGACGGTATTTTTTCAAAGTATCTTATTCTCTCTCGCTCATTACAACCTTTAATTACGTTAGTGGGTTTTACTAAACTAATCACATCGTAGATTCAAAGAACTTGAGCATATTTACAATCGTTTCTTCCGTTTAGTTTTGGATATCTTTTTGCTACATCGGTCTTTCATTCATTTGTTGAATTCATTATCCTTTCAAAGCCTCAGTCACTGGATCAAAAATCTTAATTATATCGCACCACAGAACGATGACACATTGAACAATAGTCAAAATCAATTGTGAAACTGCCGAAATTAAAGTTTGTGAAGTCATAACCGTACATTATTGATAAACTGGTATTGAATTCAATTATTCTGTTTGTTGTATCATTCTATATTCCTGACTAATTGCAACATTGAGTACTAGATCGTCAAACATTTCGGCATTTCTAAGACGTTTGGTATGCATTGATTGATTTTATTCAATGGAATTGATTTTTGCTGCTAGATTTTTAACACCTTTTTATATAAATTGACGGTTAGAGACGTAGCTAGGGTATAATTAATGTGCACGCAAATTAAAGCAGGGGTTTGAGTCTGCCTTAAGGTGGAAACCCCGGGGGTTAAGCCCACAGAAAGATGGTGAAATTTCGGAATTTCTAAAAGCTAACTAAGTTTTCTAGAAAAAGAGACTTTGAAATAACATATCTGAATTTTTGCTTTAAGATTTCAAGTTTTCAATTTAATAAATAGGTATTACAATGAAAAAAAAAACAAAAACAAAAACAAAAATAAAAAAACCCCAAAACAACGAGAACAAAAAAACAAAAAAAAAAACAAAAAAAAAAAATACAACCAAAAACCATGGAATTTTGGAGTTATCCTGCACTGGAACAAGTCGATATTTAGGATACGTTGAACCAAATCTGAATTTTTTGTATTTTTCTGTATTTATTTGATGTTCTATTGATGATTCACTACCGTTTTTATGCCCCCGTAATCGGAAGTTGGAAGATTTTGTCCGTCTGTCTGTCTGCAAAAACTTTAAACTCAATATAACTTTTTCAATGGATGGTAATAGGCATTTCACATTTCACATATGTATTCCTTGTGATAAGGCCTTTCTTGCGGTACCAAAATTTTCGGATTTGTGACTCTCACCTTGAAGTTTGACCTACTTTTGTAAAACTTTAAAGGGGGCCATAATTTTTTAAATGCTTTATATTTCATACTCGTTTTCCTTGTGGCAATACCTTTATTTAGGTACAAACATTATTTACCTGACGACCTTGGGGTCTGACCTTTTAAAAAACTTTAACTTAGGCCATAATTTTCATTGGTTAGTGATACGGCTATCATAATTCACATGTGTATTTCTTGTGAAAAGACCTTTGTTTGGTACCAAAATTTTGCAACTATGCCATGGGAGTCTGACCTACTTTTAACAAATTTTAACCTTGGCCATACTTTTCAATTGTTAGTGATTGGGCTCTTATATTCCATGTCTCTATTTCTTGTGACGAGACCTTTCTTTGGGTACCATAATTACTTTAATGCCAAAACTTTTGAACGGTTAGTTCTAGGTCTTTTATGTTTCACATGTATATTTCTTGTTACATGACCTTTCTTTGGTTACCAAAGAATTTGATATCGTAACCTTGGCCTTTGACCTACTTAAAAAAAACCTTGGCCATTATCAACCTTGTTGAAATACGGGGGCACCATTGTTTCACAAACACATCTCGTTATTTTTACGGTTTACTCGTTTTAGTTATCGCACTTATTTCATGCAAGTTTTCACCTGCGTACTTACGTACACGTAACCGCGCTCCTACGACAATAATTAATACGCTGGGTCTTTTTTAACAACTGAAGACTTGAAATCATGTTCCTTTTTAGACAGATCTCAATATTTATTATTGATTGTTGTTTAATATGGCGATGGAATTAAAAACGCAGTCTTAATTATAATTATCCACTACTTGGTGGATAATTTTCAGTGTTGTTTATCAATTCATTAATTAATTTAAACAGTATTTTATTACGATGTACCGTAAAAGGATCCTACAGCAGGCACTCTCCACGCAGGTTCCCTCAGTAGATGGTGCAAGGTCATGCAAACATTAGAATATATACATACCCAAAGAATAGTATGGTAATTTGAACATTGCAATAATGTAGATAATCTGTGTAATGGCAGCTTATTACTGTGTGATATTGCTGTGTGAAATTATTCATTAATTCAATAAAAAAATACCTTTAATAATAGAAGACCAATATCCATTTGATTTAGAGATCAAAGTTTTCTCCTGAGAGGCTGCATATGAAATGGAAGTCAAGAAGGGTGTGTCAAAAGTGATGTTGATCTCTAATACCGAGTATCCCCACCATTAGCGTTGATATTGGCGCTTAGACGACGTGTCCTTGACCGACAGACGGAATGGTCCTCTAAGGAATGTTCGACCACTCTTCCAGCAATGCCTTTCCAACTTCTGTCGGATTCTGGGACTGGTGGCTGCGCATCTAGCTCCTCCCATAAATGCTCTATCGGCATAGCGGACCAATTAACAACGTTGATATCGTTTGTTTGAAGGAAATTTTGGTTGGTTGTTATACGTTCCGTCGAAAATTTTTTCACTCATATTGAGATGCCATTGTTGCAGGTGAAGTACCACAAATTTAGACCTAGATGCTTAATTTTTACGGCTGTAACAGTAAGGTGTTACTAAAACGCGGAACGAAAAATGGAACGGAATATCATTTGCAGATAATGATATTTTGAGGAGGTAGGCATTTTGTAAAATTAAGAAAAAACTTATGAACAAGGGAAGCAGAACTTTCAGAGAGAACGGAAAATCATCCACTGAATCCACCGTTTCATAGACCTCATATTAATGTATATGTATTTTAAAATCATTATTATATACTTTGAAAAATATTAAGCAAGCGCCGTTAGGTATAAACCCCTTTTCGTGGCATTGCTATTCCCCCCCCCCCCCCCCCCCCCCCGATTGTAACAGTATATTGTTCACAGATAAATAATAATAATAGGAATGGAGTGCTGCGGTCACTCAGTCTCTGTTAAAAATTAATAAATCAAACACAAGATGTTCCACTAGTTGAATTATCGTTGTTTTCTAACAAACCACACTCCCTGATGTTACATGAACAATGTAAGTACACACATACACCGTACTAAGTGTAAATACGTGTGTGTTAAAGACGCTTTGTCAAGAAAGGGGGACATATTAACCCTATGTCAAACTGTGTGTTCTTTCTATTGTATATCCCTCCCTCCTTTCAGGTTTTGCTGCTCGCTAACACTTCATTTTTGGAAAATGCTTTGTATAATTTACTTACTTAATCAGTTCACGGTGCAAAACTATAAGACAAAATTGTTTTACTGCTTTTAAATAAATTCTTTCTTTGAATTTAATAATTAAAAAAGCATATTTGCCCGATTTCTGGTATTATCCTAGCTACAATAATAATTCTAATCCTTAATTTTGGAGGCCTCCGTTGCCTAGTGGTAAGAGCATCGTGCTCAAAATCACAAGGCCTCTCACACCTCTAGTCGGCGCGGGTTCGATTCTCGCTCGCGCCGATATATGTGAGAAAGTTTGCCAGTTTACTTTCGGAAGGTTGGTGGTCTCTTACCACATTGTATCTACCAATAAAAACTGGACGCCACCAGATAACTGAAAAATTGTTGAGTGTTGCGAAAAAAAAACCAAACAAACAAAACATCTAATTCTTGAGTTAACATTCCGTTCCGCGTTTTAGCAACACCCGTAGAAATGAGGGGTTCTTTGACGTGACAACGTTTGCTGCGACACGGGATCTCTGGTTTTAAGGTCATATTCGAGAGACTCGCGATTCTCACTTCTATATGCCGAGCGTTTGGCGAAGGATGAATCACTACCGTTTATTTTTACGCTTTAGGTTTGGCGCGGCCAGAACACAAGCGGGGTACGAATTCACCTCTTGGTTACGAAGCGAACGCTCTATCACTGAGCTACCGCGACCGGTGAAGGAAATTTTGAGTCGATCTTAGATATGACCCTGATACTACTTTGTTCTTTATTATATTGATGAAATAAAGAAAATGATCGAACTTTAAAGAAATTGGCGCCTATGAACGCAATCAAGTAAAGGTGACCTATCACAATCTTGGCTCCGGTAACCTAGCTATAAGTATGCTTCATGGTCGGCTTTGGTTTCAAATCCATCAAACCATGCTTAGATTGAAGTTTGCAGGTTAGCGGGTCACCCATTTTCAAGGTAGTCATCAAAATACCTTCAGAATAAGTCTATTGTAGATAACATCTTCTGAACTTTAAGAACAACCATTCGCCTCTTTAAATCCAGTGATAAATGTTATGGAGACTACGGTAGGTGTGCATCATGGAGTCCTTTATTGTTTATACTCCTTGCTGTTTTATAATCACCACCATGTCAGCGATTAGCTTTTTATGTTATAAATTGTATGCAGATGACAGGGAAACAAAGGAACTATATCTGTTTTAGATTGTTGTACCAAATGAGCTCATGCCATACAAAGCTATCGAGTGTTGCTGTTCAAGTCAATGTCTCTGCTCATAAAAATCTTGATTCTGCAAATATTGATATGTATTGCAGCTAAATTGCTCCCTTTCATCGTTGTTAAGAAGGTCGATGATGACACCCATTAGTGATCGTAACATTGATCTACGCACCGTAAATTCCTTATGCTGTAGAGTTTTATCAATGTTGAGCTTGATGGCCCTTACCGATATCAAAAGGTAGCATGTACCCTTCAAACACAGACCAATTATATTTTATCACATGTACATGGCTGATAATCTATTTGTAATAAAAGGTTTTTAATTTTTGAGAAAAAGTCCAGCATGGACTATATGGACCATTATTGAACGTCAACCTTTCCGGAAATGAAAGGATTGGAATCGAAAAAGTTCTAGACAAGTTAACATTAAGATTGTATCTAGCTGTAAACAAAGATGGCGGACCAAATATCGTTTGGACAGAAAAGAGTATCAATTTATTTCCCATACACCTCAATACAAACCTTTGCATCTTTTACTGATTTGCTATTGATTTTAGACAAATGCCCACAAGCATTTGTAAGTTCATTCCAAGTGCTGATGAAAAACTATAAACAAATATAAAGGGTCTCATTGCTTTTGTACTCCCTAACAACATACCTATACGGTGATCAGCAGTGATTTACACCCCTCATTTTAAATATACCTTTATCATGGTAATTTCCCCCATCAGTTCTCTATTTCGTAATATAATTTTTCATCCCAACAACCAATTTAAACTCTTATTAATGATATTTCTTTTCATTCCAAATAATTTTACTCTTCATTTTGGCTTATGAGGAAACTCCAAGGCATTAATTTACACCTCTGCTCTACCCTGGGTAAATAGCCTTCGGTTTACACATCCGGTGGTGTCAATTCGTTGAACATGTGTGCAACCAATATTGCACACTATCATATCATTGCTATTAATACTTCCGTTTCTAATGTTGACCAGGTAATGAATGAATTATCAACATAAAACAACAGAAACATTTTATCTATATTACTTGTTAGTTGTAAACTTCACAAAATTTTTATACTCCCTTTGCGCCAATATTCACAAAAACGTGTTCTAAAACCCTGTGGTATTACAACAGAAAAATCTGACTATAGTGGTTCACATGGCAATTTACTTTTGCTGTGGTGTTTCCAAATCACAAATCGGAAAATGGGGGACATGTTTACGGACAAAAACGGAAAACCAATATTGCGCCTTTAACAAATCGGAACACTAGGTATCAGTTATTTAGTTTATTGGCTTATTCTACGATTCCTTTATTTTAATACCAAAATATTAGCGTGCTTTTACAGCAGTTTATTATCTCTTTATTGGTCATATAGTTATTCATGAAACAATAAAGATACAAATTGAGAGTAATATATTCACAAACGCACAGTACTAATAGAAAAGTACTACATCAATTCGTTATTGACGCGGAATTCCGTCGTAATTCTTAGTCGTGCCTCACGTAAGATGACAAAGTCCTAGTTCTCTGGTACCGATAAAGAATGTTCGTTTTTTCCGGAGATGTCGTTTGATTGCTTCCACGGCCTCGTCCGAGACAGAATTTTTGAAACACTGACTCAATTTCCTGTCTGTACATAGAATTGAACCATCCATACACAATAGGATTGACACAAACAGAACTCATAGCCAACAAATGGCAAGCAGCGGTAAGGAGGTTGATATTTATAGCCCGGAAGTGTTCCACGCTGAAGTCTGCTATCAAATTGATGCACGTCCAAGGCAACCACGTTAGAGCAAACGACACAGCGATTGCTGTTAGTAGGACAACATTCTTCCTTTGCCTTACCAAGTACCGCCGGCTTCTGTTGGATCCACTATGTAATTTAGACCCAAAATGAGAGCCGATAAACTTACAAATTAGAATGTGAAGCATCGATATCGACAAAATAGGAAGTGCAAAGTGAAATAACAGAACCATCAACGTGTAGATACCACGTGACAAGTATGAGCTCCACTTCTCCACACAGACAGAAACGGAAAACAGGCCTGGGATGACATCCACAGTTTCCACATGATGGAACACAAACATTGGTAGAGCCAGGGCGAGGGCAAACATCCACATCATCAAAAATACATATTTCGTGTTCGAATTATGTATGACTTTTGGCCAGTTGACAATGGATTGGTACCTGTCAATAGCAATAGCTAAAACAGTCAACGAAGACACAAAGATATACAGCGCTTCTAGGACGGGAACCAGTTTACACGGTATCTCCCCAAGAGTCCACTGAACCAATAGAAGACGAACGGCGGTGAATGGGACACAAAGGAGACAAGTAAGAATGTCGGCTATTGCGAGATTCAAGACGAACTTGCAGCGGCTGGATTTTGATTTGGACTTTGAAATGATAATGTACGCTAGCAAAATATTTCCACAGAACCCAAACAACACAATGATGGCAAACAATAAAACGAAAAGAAATTCAATCGGTTGACTAAGTTTGTGGTTGAAGTCGTATTCATTCGCAATTTTGGTGAATTCCTCCAATGTGTAATTCTCTGTAAATAGGATTCCATGGTCAAGCTCAAAATGATTTAGTGTTCCATTACCTGACATCTAAAAAAAAAAAGAGCAAAATAACATATCTAAATTAGCGAATGTTTTGGAATTATGAAGCGCATTGCTTTAAATATTGCAGCAATTCTTTCAAGGTACATTGTTTCTTTACATTTTCTAATGATACTTCTCGTCCTAATATTTAATAAAGCAAGAGGTTTTAAAGCACATAATTATACATGTATACCTTTCCAGCCAAAATTTGGAAGAAATTAAAACACAGCCATAATGATTTTAAAAAGCAAATACATGCATATACGTACACAGTAACGTTAAAAGGATATTTACATTAATTTTAGATTAATTTGGAAAAGTACATTTTGCAAAGTTTATGTAATAGATCTACCTTCTGAACACAGATTACTATTTGTCACGTCATAAGGAAAAACATAATAATGATGATAATGAAAATCAGGTAAAATACTCGCCTTGTCTAAGGTGACCAGAAGAGAAGAATGATATGCTAGAAATAGTACCCACAACCAAATTTCACTGATTACCTTTGCAAGTCTACTTGGCGAATACCTCTGGATATATTAAATAATTTAACACTACCCACGTTTACCGTCATGGTCTAAAGATAATTAACGGATTATATGACGTTTTAACTTATGAAATCGACATTTTCCTAATTATTGGCAAAATCGTATCACGAACATTACCCAATGAAATCCGTGTATTGCATGAGTTAGATGCTACGTGTATTTTAGTTACCACACTTTCAACGTTTGCAAAAATGTCATTTCGTAGACGGATGTATACCCACACTAGAGCGATGCAACCCGTACTACAGCAACCCATGGAGGGATGTATACCCACACTAGAGCGATGCAACCCGTACTACAGCAACCCATGGAGGGATGTATACCCACACTAGAGCGATTCAACCCGTACTACAGCACCCAGTCCACACATGATCCACTCAACCCATACCAGATCGATTCATCCCACAGCATAGTGATTCAACCCACACCAGAGCGATTCATCCCACAGCATAGTGATTCAACCCACACCAAAGCGATTCATCCCACAGCATAGTGATTCAACCCACACCAGAGCGATTCATCCCACAGCATAGTGATTCAACCCACACCAGAGCGATTCCACTTATATTAGAGCGATTTCACCCACACCAGAGCATTCAAGCGGTACCACAGTCATTCGACCGGAATCAGAAAGATTCAACCGATACCAGAGCGATCTCACATACATTGGAGCGATTCAATCCTCACCAGAGTGATTCAACCTGCACCAGAGTGATTCAGACCGCACCAGAGCGATTCAAGCGGTAACATTGAGATTCCACCCACATTAGAGCGATTCCACCTGTACCAAAGCGATTCAACCCGCACTAGAGCAAGTAGCGCTGAGATCTAGGAAAGTTTTGTAAGCCTTACACATACAACGTTATTGGGTACATGAGGAACAACGACAAATTGACACTTTCAGTAATCTACTTTTTAATTTTAAAGCCCCCCACACATCTTATTAGGTAGAACCACCCACCCCCCCCTAATTAGCTAGGCAGAGGCTTTTGATATGCTACTCTTCTCACCAATATGTTTTGAGAAGAGAGAAGACCAGAAACACTAGGCCTAACATTTGCAAGTAAAGATAATAGACCGCGCGCGGATTTTCAGATAGGACTATGTTTTATACATCTACATCATTATGACATATGCTCTTATAAAACAAAGATTTTGAATGTTTGATTAACTTATTGGAATATTTGTAAATAATAGAACCAAACATAATTAATATATAGTGACGTCCCAAAATAAATTATGTTTTAATTTTTTGAAAAAAAGGTTGTACTTCTAAGTTATATGTATGTATCATTTATAATTTTATTTTTTATTTCGAAGTAAAGTTCAAGACATCCTTTTACAATATCCGACTGGCCTGGGTAGAAGACAATTAGTAACTCAACTAAAAAAAGAATATAAAAGAATTCTACAATAATTAATTGTCGTTCATGAATTCAGCATCTTTAGAAAAAGAGTTTTTCAAATAACCTTCCAAATTCTACCTTTCTTGAGAATTATTTAAGTTTGCATTTTACATGTCATCTTGAATTTACATACCATCTTAGCTATGTATGAAATTTATGCATTACTTTCTAAATATTTGTATATATTTGTTTTACGTCACGTGGATAAATTTTCACTCATATTAAGACGTCACCAGTTATAGGTGAAGTACCAGAAATTTATGTTTATGCTTGCGGTTGTAGCAGTGAGGGTTCTTTAACATGTCAACGTCTGTCACGACACGGGATCTCCATTTTTAAGCCCATGTTTGAAAGACCCGTGATTCTCACTTCTAAATGCCGAGCGTTTAGCGAAGGAACAATAACTACTTATGTTTACCTCCTAGGTTTGACGTGGCAATAGCACGAACGGGGCTCGAATTCACGACCTCCAGATTACGAAGCGAACGCTCTACCACCGAGCTACCGCGACAGGTACTTTCAAAATACAAACCAACAATGACAGGTTTCCATACAATACAGTATGGTTCAGAAAATCATTTATTTTCCTCCAAACACCTTGTACATTATCACATATTAAAAAGATATGATGTTTTACACCTACATTTTGCATACGTCGTATTACTAACGATAACTTATGTATCTAGAAGCAAGCAATTATCTTTGATTTTGATATGTGTATATATGTGCATATGAGTGTATAAAGTTTCTTTTTATATATGATTATATGTATATAGTCTATGTAACTTCCTGTATGGATCCAGGTTAGAATAGGTCCTCAGTACCCATTGCTTGTCGTAAGAGGCAACTAAATGGGGCGGTCCTTCGAATGAGATCAGAGACACCGAGGTCCCGTGTCACAAAAGGTTTAGCACGATAAAGATCCCTCACTGTTCAATGGCCCTGAGCGCCGAACATAGGCCTAAAGTTTGCAGCCCTTCGCCGGTAATGGTGACGTCTCCATATGAGTGAAAAATTCTCGAGTGGGACGTTAAACAGTATATTGATTGATTGATTGTCGTTTTCCGCCACACTCAACAATTTTTCATTTATCTGGTGGCGTCCAGTTTTTCATTGGTGGAAGAGAGACCCAGATACAATGTACCCGGGAAGAGACCACCGACCTTCTAAAAGTAAACTGGCAAACTTTCTCACATCGGCACGAGCGAGAATCGAACCTGCGCCGACTAGAGGTGAAAGGCTTTTTGATTTTGAGCGCAATACTTTAAACACTCGGCCACGGAGGCCCTTTTAACAGTATGCAATCAACCAATCAATCTATGTAACGTTTCAATAAAAGAGAAAAAAAAAGAAGGGGAAAAAAGACGATATGCGAAGGGGAGGTTATGATATACATAGCACGAACAAAGTCGATGAATATAGAATTTTCGTACTTAGTAGTTTTAGAGGATTGTGGCTCACATACACAAAATAATATTTAAAAAATCGATCTCCTACTTTAATATTATGAATGTCCCGGGAATTAATTGCAGAATCTACCTCTTGAGATGTTTCCAAGATGCACGTTACATTATATGACTCTCAGTCTGATGATAACAATGCAGAAAACCGATTTACTTCTACAATCTTTGGGCGTCGTGGATTCCCACAAGCACAGACAAGTAACGATAATTCCTCTGATGACGGACTTTGTATGACTTGTTGAAAATGTCATTTAGTTACCGTAGATAAATAATTTGCCTTGTAATTTAATTAAAGACGATCAAATACCAGGAATTACTCCCCGGGGTTTAAAGATGAGAAGATGTTGGTAAAAGGTAACAAACATGTTGTTCCTTCTAAACCTCTCTATGTTCGATCGCCTTCGCTTTCTTCAAAGTACATTTAGCCTATTTTAGGTTTGTTTGTCTTTTCGGTTTTGTTACATACGTATAGAACCTTTCTGTATTGAGAATTTGATAAATTAATGAATAATTTCTAGGCAAATGTTTCGCAATTTAATAGGTGTAAATTTAAAGATTTTATTTTAGACAAAGACTCAAAAACAGGTTTGTAAATAAAATACTGTTGTAAAATACACAGGTTACTGATACTATTATGAATGAAGTAAAATATTTACATTTCTAAAGTGTTAACCTTGGATACCTTTACAAATTATTATGATAGCCATATCCTGATGAACGCACTGCAGTTGCAAACAAGGTGGTATGAATCTTGAAAAATATAGTACGTATCTTTTAATGACTGTGAATTTCGACAGAAATGAAAGAAGACTGTAAATATAAGAATGGGTTTATCTTCAAAAATACATGAGGATATAAACTGCAAACGCTTCGCGCCAGAATACTTTCATTTTAGACGCAATGAAGTATGCCTGTGTAACGAAGAATATTGACCCGGGGTTCATTTTTCAACGTTGAATATTGAACCGGGGATAATTTTTCTCCGTTGAAAATTGAGACCAGCAGTCGTGAAATTTATACCCAGAGTCATTTTTTAACATCTTGGTAAATATTTTTTCTAATATCTGATGACCTCAACACGTTGAAAATTGAACCTGTTGAATACTGTCTCCAACTACAGAATTTTGAAATGTCTTTCAACTGGGAAGTTGTTGTACTTGATTCATCTGTAACTATTTCCTTTAAATTTTCAGTTTCAAAATTTTGATTTTTCCATAATGATAAAAATTGGTCTGAGATCATCCCGATGTTGTTCATCACTACACAATTATGATAATCTTATTTTCATGTTTGAGGCCACGGTTGTACTTATGACATCACTTTTTTGACACCCCCCCCCCCCCTTAAAAAAACCCCCAACAGACAAACAAACAAAACAAAGAACGATCCCCCAAAAGAACAAAAACATATGCCCCCCGCCCCTCCTTATGATCCTCTACTTAACAAAATAAGCAGTGTCACGGAGTTCGTTGTTTGACTATTTGGTGAACTAGGCAGTGAAAGTCCTAGAGGGACCACTTTCAGCTGTTATTAAAAAAAACGGTTTTCAAGATGGATATAGTTACTATCAACAATGAACAATATCATTTATTTGCGCAATTGCACAATCGGTTATACAATTGTTACATTGTGGTCCTGTACTTTAACGTAAATAACACTATATGACTGCGTACAAATGAAAATGTACACGCATCATGCCTCAGACCTCTTAAATATCTCAATTTCATTTCTACTACAAATGAACTAGTGGTTAGGGTGAATGCTTCGCTACTGAGAGTCTCAAAGCTGGCGCCGCGTCAAACGTGAATTGATTGGGGTTTTTTTACGTCCCGTCGAGAATTTTTTCACTCGTACGGAGACGTCACCTGTTGTAGGTGAAGTAACACAAATTTAGACCTATGCTTAGCAAAATGTTTAATATACATCTATATTAACTGTTCCTTTGCCGAACACTTGGCATTGGAGGTAAATGTCACTTGTCGTTTGGATATGAACTTAAAACGATTGATTGATTGATTGTATATTGTTTTACTTCCCGCTTGAGACCCGGATCCCCGCAGTGTCCTTAAAATGAAAAGGTCCCGAGTGCTGGTAGGCGTTGGTACGATAAAAAACCCTCACTGCGATGACCTCGAGCATCATGTATACATGTAGATCAATATTTGTGGCACTTCACTTACAACCGGTGACGTCTCTATGTGTCAAAATATTCTTGGAGAGGATGTAAAACGACAAACAAATAAAACAAACACAAGATCACAAATGTATGGAAGAATATGCCTCTTATTTTTTATTAACTACTAATATCAGAACAAAACTTCTAAATAAAGTTTCAAGGAAGGAAATCCTTTTGAAAAATATAATTTTCACATAAAAATGTAGGGGTAAAACATTGTTCTTTTCGTTTTTAAAAGTCACATTCTAAAAATGTAACAAAACTCCCATATTTTTGACATTCAAAAAGTTCATGTCGCTGTCATCTTTTTCAATACCCACACAATGTGCTTTCTATAGTCAGAAATCTGTATTTCATGCATCCAAAACGATATAAACAGTATATAAAGTTTTATAAATAGTAGTTTAAATGGACAAGATATTTTCAAATCATTAGCAAATAGGGAAGATGACGCTAGCTGAAATCAAACGCGGGCTGTGATTTTATTATTATCATTATTTCCTCTACCTTAATTTGATGTAAAATTTTGTGCACGCGATTTCTTGAAAACACCATAAAAAGACACAAGTTTTGGCACGCTGACAAGTACAAGAGAGTTTTTATGTTGTTTTTTTTTTCTTCTTCATTTTTTCCCCTTGACAAATGTTTTGGCTTCCCTCTCCCTTCCACTTTGATGCCACTTGCCTGAATATTTGTACATGTACCCTATAAGTTACGTAGATATGCGATGAAATACTTTAATGCATTTAATGTTGAGAATGCTTAACACCGTTATTTCTAATGGTCTGCAAACTTTTAATGTCATTGCCGAGTTATATAAGAGGTACAGAGCTCACAATTCTTTATGTAAACAAGGCTCATGCCATGTTTTTGTTTACATAGGTTAAATATACCTGTAAATGTTTCGTCTAAAGCAGATTTTTTGATTTACAAGTTAATTCTGAACACAGTTAAATAGTTTCTAGTGTTTGTCACATCACATCTTGTTATATACATGGTGTTTTCTATTAAGCAATCTATATGTAAACAAAACTACGGCACGAGCTTTGTTCACATAAAACGAAGAATTGTGAGTGCTGCGTCTCACTTGTAACTCGACAACTGACATTCCAAAATTTTCTGATCATTAGAAATACCTTAGTTTAGCTTTGTAAACATTAAAAATGGAAAAATAAAATTTGAAAATTTTCAGCTCAAATCGTGTCCATGCCTCTTTTATAGTATATATAGTAAGATTATTGTTACCTTCAATTGTCGAAACCAGTATTTCTCAGGGTCGTGGTTCAGGAAGAGGTGGCTGGGTCGTGAGACTCAAATTCTCATAGCCAGTAAACAGCTGTTTATAAATATATTTCGAAATTAACAATCACATTTACTATACTTTATGTTAAAATCAATAACTGCCTGCATTATATGGTTATTCTTCTTATTAAAGTTTTTGTTTTAATCATTTACATATGTTTATGGATTTAGGGGTTATTTATTGTGACTTGTCAAAGGGCTTAACATTATGCTCCCCAACAAGAGTAGACAATATATAAATCAATTATAGAAATACATTTCTATAGTAACGTCCTGCACAGTAAGCCAAAAAAGACAAGCTCATGATGGTATTAATAAAGCGCAGAATGTTACTCCATAAAAATAGTTTCAAATTTTCATCTTCAGACATTTTTTATTATTAAAAACTACTGGCATGGCATGAATTATTTCAACCTAGCGATAGAATATCAATACTTTCATAAAACGAGATATAAACACAATGCAGGAATAAGGAAAGATAGCTTGACAATAGATGTCAATGTTGCGCTAAATTGCGTTGCGGCATAAAGTTGCTAATTTACTACTTCATCTGAAAAGAACGTTTGTTATATTACAACTGTACCATACAGACCATCTGATAAAGTTGATTCATAGAAGCATTCTGGCTTTTTCTTATCTGATTACTTATTTGGAATTGGAGTCGATCCTTCATTTAAAAGTGAAATTTATTTTTACTTATGGTAATCATCACTTACTTGATAAGAGTATAAAACCATAAGAATAAATAGCCGACTCCTAACTTAACATCCCACCAAGCCACCAAAGTAAACAACTTTGCGTGCTAGCAAAGAATACCCCGTGACGAGAAAAATATGATTGTCAAAATAGAAATTCATAGAACAGGAAAATTGTTAATAATTATTGTATTAAAACATCACGACTCACATACACGATACGAGAGGAAGTAAAATAATGAAAATACTTTCTCAGCATATTTTATTAAGTTTCAACCGCGATGAATAACAAAGACATACAATAAACATTCATATTTGCACTCCAACGTGTTTTCCCTTTGAAATTTTTCCAAATCTCAATAATAAAATAGGGGAGGGGGAGCACACACAAAGGTGATATCACAGTTACGATAACATCACGATGTCAAAGCAATTCTATATCGGCTCTGGCTATTCCTATGATATCCAGTTGACTTAAGATGTTGAAAAGTTATAGGATATGCAATTTCAAACATAAATTTCATATATAAATGAAAAACAACACACGTTATTGAATGTGCCTGCTAACCGTCCCTGTGCTAAAGTGGGATAAAAGTAAAAAAAAAAATTAAAAATGAAATTCATTTAATAGTTGATTAGAGACAGTCACAAAGATTATAAATGTATTAAACATGAATTCTTACAAATTATTCTTCTACCTGACTTCCTATGAGGACTTTTACCACTTGACCTTTTAAATGGACTTTTTTAAAACAAAAAACTTACCTTGTGATCTTTTCACGTAGGTCCAACAATAAATGTCGTTTGATTGGCTGCTTCCGCCGATACAAACATCCTGACGCATCGCCGGGATACTTACTAATGATGATGGAGAGACGGCAGCAAAGGTTCGTTACCATTCCTTTTGTTTTTACTGAATCAATAAACGGCGATGTAGATGAAGCAATGAAGTTCTAGTAGAAAAAGAACTGATTATACAGTCATTACATACATCGCATGTTATTTAGCAGACCTATTTCCGGCAGAGTAGTTTTAAAGATCGAAGACTACATCATGAGAGGAATCAATGACTACTAAATATATAGACCTATAAATCGGAACCGCGGTTTTATGCCAGATTGCCTTTTTGTGTTATATTCGTCAAAGAGATAAATTTGTGAATTCGAGGTCGATGCATTTCACGACTTCCGAATAATTACAGCATCAAGTATTCAATATGCTTAAATTCGATAACATGAATGCGCTCGATTTCATTTCAGATGAATATCAATGTTTAACTTATATAATACTTTATTACCGCTAAGGTACTTTATTGACAGTGGTGTGGTTCAGCATGTACGTGTGGTTGGTAAGTGCCACAGTATGGTATTTTATTGACGGTGATTTGGTTCTACATGTGTTTGGTAAGTGAGACAAGGCGTTTAATAGTTTTCTATGAAATTTACTTTCCTTTTCTACGGAAACGTGATTCATCATTCATTTAAACAATAAAATGCTTTCTTTGTTGTTTTGTCGGGTGATGGGGGTAGATAGCATTGCGGAAAATTAATCATAACCAACGTAAACTGCAATGATTGTTACGTGTACCTTCATCACAAAACAACAAAGAAAGACATCTTATTGTTCATATTTTTATGTATTCTTAAAAAATATAAATTAGACTTATGTATTAAAATAAATTGTTGACCATTTGGTTACTTTAAATGGAACAGTCAATACATCCTTTAACAACGCTCCTTTTTTGATAATGATTACGTGGACAGGCAGAACTAAAAATCCAGATCAAACTAGTTAGCAACAGCTTTTATTTACATTTATTTACATAAGGTATAACATAATACGTCCGCATTTATTCAGTTATACTAAACTAGAAGTTTTATTCGTATGTTGCAATATAAAGGTTCATTAACTGACAGAATTAAGCATGTATTTCAAAGCTTATTCTGATACGATGGTGGCATATGTCTGTCATTACTTGTCAAATAATTATGTCGACTTATAAATTAATTATGTCGATTTCTCAGATGATATTGAATTGTCTACTTGTCAAATAATAACAAGCTGAAAAAGTAGCTGTAAAATGCTCTCACGCCCAAAATGTGCCATTCAGTTAACAACATGATAATGTGGCAAGTTGACATAAAGATATGACAAGTCGGCATAATCTTATGTCAATTCAACATAATATCCTTCGGTCGACTTGTCAGATGATTATGCCAACTTGTCAGATACTTATGTATACTTGTCAGATCGTGATGTTGACTTGTCAGATATTTTGAGACGAAAAGTGGATGCCAGAAAATGGCATTGACATATTAGAATTAAAAAATAATAGGAAAATACCAAGGCATTGACATATCAGAATTAAAAAATAATAGGAAAATACCAATGCTGACCACCCCCCCCCCCGAAATGTCGACATGATCATCTGACAAGTTGACATAATTAACTGGCAAGTAAACAATTACTTGATAAAGCGACATATTTGTCTGACAAGTGAAGGCAGAAATATGCCACCATAGAAAATTACTCCATGCCGTCTAAATAAACTTGTCAAATAATTGCATTCAAACCCAGTAACTCAAATTTGCCCTTTATTACATGTAAACAGCTGGTTTCTTGCAGCTTTATTTTCTCACATTAAATAGATGCATGGTTACTTATAGCTATCTAACTTTACCGATCTCTGTGTTCGTGCTACACGATCAATCGCATGACATTTATTTGGTACATTTTTTAGAGCTGAGGCATTAAACTTATCAAATAATTGCATTCAAACCCAGTAACTCAAATTTGCCCTTTATTACATGTAAACAGCTGGTTTCTTGCAGCTTTATTTTCTCACATTAAATAGATGCATGGTTACTTATAGCTATCTAACTTTACCGATCTCTGTGTTCGTGCTACACGATCAATCGCATGACATTTATTTGGTACAGTTTTTAGAGCTGAGGCATTGAACGGTGGTAAAGCCCTTTGCTTTATTTTCCAATATTTACTGATTATTCCTTGCAACATAATAAGGGTGTTGCTGAAACCCGGAATGGAAAACGGAACGGAAAGCGGACAGGAACGGAAAATATTGTATGCAGTAAATTTATAATATTATGAAAAAGTCAGCATTTTGTAAAAGCAAGAAAAACAGAAATTACAAGAGAGAACGGGAAGTCATGCTCAGGGTACTTTGTTTCGTATACTTTATCCAAATTAATGATTGATTGATTGTATATTGTTTTACGTCCCCCTTGAGAATTTTTCACTCATATGGAGACGTCACCATTGCTGGTGAAGGACTGCAAAATGTAGGCCTATGTTCGGCGCTTGGGGTCTATGAGCAGGCAGGAATCATTATTGTACCACACGTACTGTGACACGGAGCCTCGGTTTACGCGGTCTTATCCGAAGGACAGCCCCATTTAGTTGCCTCTTACGATAAGCAATGAGTACTGAGGACCTATTCTAACCCCGGTCCCCATGAGGCTAGAAATTAGTATATATACAAATTTATAGATATACATTTTAAAATCATTACAATTTATAATGCAATACATCAAGCAAGCGTTGTGGATGCCACTTCCTCCCCACATTTCCCAGCACCACCTCCTCTCCCATCAATTGTGATGTTGTAAAAATAAATAAATAAATAAAACATACTGAAAAAGACCTGAAGTAATATCTCCAAGTTTATTCTTATTTCGGATTTCCAACATTTTTGACTTGAGCATCATTGAAGACACATTATTTGTGGAAATGTGCATTTGGTGGATCAAAATTGGTACCGTTTATGTTTTATATTATAACCACCGGGTCGATGCCTCTGCTGTGAACTGTTAGTCTCCGAGGGTTTCACCAGCCCAGTAGCTAAGCATTTCGGTACTAGCATGTACATAAGGATAAAAATTTGCTGTGATAAAATTAAGAAATTCATTTCAAAAGTAAGAATTATTTCCCTCCTGCATAGCTTTGATCCTTAGCTGGATTTGGCTCTAGTATTTGGTATATTTTGACTCTTTCAGCACTTCCAAGCTTGTTCTTATTTCGGATTTCCAACATTTTGACTTCAGCATCACAGAGACATTATTTGTCGAAATGCGCATCTGATGCATCAAAATTAGCTCCGTTTATGTTTTATATTTAGGTTTTCAAGTTTTAATGCATTTTTTGTCTGGCTGCCACCATAGGAACCGATTTTATAAACCTAAACAATGATTAAGATGTTTTCATCCCTCCTCCACCCCCGAAAACAACATTGAAAAATACGAAATAATTTACTTAAAAAAATCCCCCAAACATAGCCCTTTCAAATCGAATTTGCTGTTAATCGAACTTCATAATTTTAAGATATCTTATTTTGAATGTGATTGTTGTTTTATCCCTGGTATATATATATATATATATATATATATATATATATATATATACATAAATTTCAAAGCAAATAAGTTCAATTACTCTACAAGGTTTGCTTTATTTTGGATCGATGTACGCCAAATGAAAGTTTGTACATGTACCGGAATCCTGCGAATGTGTGTTGAACTCAAAGAGATACAGCTAGGGGAAAACCGACTGAAAAAGAATCAATGTACACTAATTTGTAGTTTAAGACTCTAGTAAGAGCAATTAACAGATCTATTTCATGGCATATGCAATAGCTTAAAGGCTAACAGAGAATTTATGTTTGCATTGAATTAAAAAGCCATCTCATTATTAATCTAAGTAATAAGATACTAGTAGTTGTATTAGAAATAAATTGTTAGAAGTTATCATTTATTTAGTATTGGAGTGTTGCGGTCACTTAGTCTCTGTTAATTAAAAAGTAACGAATCAAGCACTAAATGTTTAACTTAATGACTTGTTAAAATCATGCATTATCGTTGTTGTATGCATACGTACCACAGTCCTTGTTGTAAATACACACATGAATTGTATTATGTGTAAATATGATACATGTGCTTTAAAGACGTATTGTTACGAAAGGGCGGGGGCATATAAACCTCACTGTTCGCTAACACCAATGTCAATGCCGAAATTACATGATTGTAAAGCATATTGTAAACTTATACAAACAATTAACTGAACTTAACCAATCAATGGTGCAGAATATTAAGATAAATTTGTTTTACCACTTGTAAATGAATTTTTAAAAGTCTTATATTGATTAAAATGAAGCGTATTTGTCCGATTTTAGGTCTTATTTAAGCAATATTAATCATTTTAATTCTTAAATCCCGTTCCGTTTTCCGTTCCGTGTTTTAGCAACACCCACATAATAAGAGTCATAAAGGTGCACACATTGTATGTTCTAATAATCAAGACTTTTTGTTTCAAAACTAACATAGTTAATATGCATGTATCTATAATGGCATTATATAATAAATCATGCAACGTAAACGATTTAATTTCACCCTAGATGAAATGAAGAGTTCTTTCTTGACATATTTAAATTAAAAGGTGTATGTGTCGTATTAAATAGTATTTTAGCAGACCGTGTATTTTGTCAGTGTGATAAACTATAAAAAAAATAATGTGATTTGATAATTTTGGCAAATTATATACGGGTATTAAAGGAGTACTTGTCTATTCATATAAGGGTAAAGCGGTGATTTTCTTAATGTTACGAAAGACGTTTATGATGGATGTGCGCAAGCGCGTGAGAAAAAATATGAGAAACATCGTGAGAGATGAGGATTTCGTCTACAGTATGTAGTCGTATTAAATGATGTGTTAAACATGAAACTTAACTTTCCTTCCATTGTTCAAAGTGGTTTTCTCTACCCTGTTTTCCGTCGACTGTTGTATTCCGCCAAGAGCCCGCAGGCCACCCATGCTTTCACGTCGCCATGAAATTATTTACCAAAATGAAATGCCACGTGCAACGTCACGTGATCATGGATATTTTGAAATTGGCCGTTCACTATCCGACTCGGAGAATATATGATAAGATAGGAAATTAGCTCGATTACTTTATGATAATCCGATTGAGCTAAATTGCATAAAGTGTACATCTTAATATAAAACACATGCTTTTTATTCCTAAAGTAAAACCCAAAGAATATGACTCATACAGCTTAATTCTCGGACATATTTGTATACATTCTCTCATCAGAAGGCGCGTTACGTAAGTGGTAGTGAGAGCGGCGCACGGAGCTCTGGGTAGAGAATGATTTGTATAAGGTATGCATTGCACACGCCTTCTTCACACATTATCGAAAAAAGCAATGGTGTCGGAAAGAAAACGATGTACTCGACAAGTTCATCGATTGTAGACGTAGGGTTAAGAACCTATTACACTAAATTCATTATGCTAGATTAAGTGTGAAACACAAAAGGGTAGTTAGATATGCAGAGATCGAAGAATTGATGGGAAAATAGCACTGGTACTGGCTAATAAAGCAGTTACGTGGTCAGTACTCGGCTCGTTTCGTTTGAAAACGCAGGCTGTATTTTGAAACTATTATTTATTTATATCTTTTCAACAGTGGTTTTTTATTTTTTTATTTATTTTTGTTGTTGTTGTTTTTGTTTTTTGGTTTTTTTGTTGTTGTTGTTGTTTGCTTGTTTGGTTTTTTTTTTTTTTTTTTTTTTTTTTTGTTTGTTTTGTTTTCTTGTTTTTTGGGGTTTTTTGGGGGGGGGGGGGTTTGTTTGTTTTGTTTTGTTTTTTCTTTTTTTTTTTTTTTTTTTTTTTTTTTTTTTTGTATACATTTTTATTTCATCGCATTCATAGAATATTGTAATATTGATGTCTTTACAAGAATCTGACAAAAAATTGAGCATATGTACCTACTACACCAGAGAAATTTGAAAACTTTCAGATTTACTTTATTTAGTCTGAAATAATATAGTTTTAGCACAAAGTAATCTGAAATAAAAAAAAAAATTAAAACCCATTCTGGAATCGAACCCGTGACTACAGTTCAACACTTGACACGGTAATCTACTGAGCTACACAGCTAGGTAATCAATTTGTGGAAAATGAGCTGTAGTGTCTCTTTTTTCATAACTTACACATCTCCATGTACTAATTGTATGTTATCTGAACATGTAGATAAATTCTTAATTTGGAATTCTTTGTGTGTGTGTGTGTGTGTGTGTGTGTGTGTGTGTGTGTGTGATTACCTTTTGCATTTGCAGTTAATTGTCTCTTTTATAACATTGTATGGAATGTAAAATATCTGAAACGAGGAACTGAAAGATGGAATGAATGAAATATAACTTATATATAATTGGGTAGACTGTAACAATTTTTTGTATATACTAAACAGTTACCACGTTTCTGATATATACAAACATCAGTTTTGTAGATACAGCAGATTAAGTAAACATAATACCGGATTACACAAACTTTTTGAATGCTTCATCTTTCTTACATGTTCGTATAGTGGACACCGGTCGCAGTAACTCAGTGGTTAGAGAGTTTACTTTGTGACCGAGAGGTCGTGAGTTCGTGCTCATCTCATGGCATGCGGCCGCTTCAAACCAAAGGCGCAGAAAGAGGTTTAGTGATTGCCCCTTCGTTAAACGCCCAACATGGAAACATTTCCAAGTGAGAGTCGTGGATCCTTTGCATATGACCTTAAAAATGGAGGTCCCATTTTGTTACAGGCGTTGTCACGAAACTGACGACTGCATTCATTCACTGTATAGTCCCTATATTGTCCTATATGAATTGAAAGAAATGGTATTAAACAGGAAACATGACCTGAGCAAATTAAATGGGCAATCCCTTTTATACTTAGCACAATTGTTGAACATAATGTACAATTATATTACACAAATTTTGAACACGAAAAAAAAAGTTGATTGAATGCTATACCTTCGATTTTCCTTAGTCAAGTGCTATGGTTGAACAACAAAAATGTTTTTGTAAGTAAGTTAACTGTCGTCCTTATGAAAAGTGTCAAAACAATCGCAAATATTCAAACTCTGGACATCTATTCCAGTCAACATATATTCTTGGGGTAATGTTTGCAAAGAAATGAAATTTTCTTTTGATAAACCGGTGTCATGTTCTTCGACATACTTTAAACGGGATTCTGTATTACATAAAGTTTTAATACGAGCAATGTCAACCACCCACGGACGCGTTGTCTTTCGATTTAATCATTCTTGGGCGAACTCGATAAGAAATAAGGAATGGAAGAAAGGTTCGATAAATGATCTGAGATATATTGAATCAAAGTTGACAATTGTTTTCAAAATTGAAACAATACTCAAGTTGTATACAGTTTCAACATTTGATTCTTATTGAGTTCTGAACATAGAATTATGTTTTGCTAATACCTAATTCTTTCTTTACTGACTGTTTTTTGTTTTTTGTTGTTGTTTTTTTTGGGGTTTTTTTTTGTGGTTTTTTTTGTTTTGGTTTTTTTCGAAACTTATTAGAAAATACATGCATGGAATTTAAAATATATTTACGCAGGTTAAGATCTGCTATTAGACAAATCGTTTTAATTGAAATTTAAGTGAGATCAGGTATAATCTACCTTGACCTTATTTAGGCATTCATCGTCAAATTTCAAACAAGTGCATTTTCCCCCTATATCATTCTCTTAATTTGTATTTCGAGGTCATTCTTGCTAAATTAAAGTCCAAAACAGGAAAAACCTAACTACATGCACGTGCAGTCGCCTACTAAAATAATATTCAAATTATCTAATTTTACTCATTAAAAAGATAACTGGCTGCAATATAACAACACTTTTCGCAAAAATTGCCATACAACACATTTTATGTATATTTAATCCGAAAAATGCTAAATATTAGTCATACCACTTTGTAAGAAATTCTTCAGAGGTTGTTTCTCGTAACATTAATATACTTATTTAACCTTACTGGTGTTGTACAATTTTGCCTTAGATAATATGTTCATTTGTAAAACCTAAATCTAATGGTATATTAAAACGTGCAATCTTTCAGCAGCACATATATATCCATACAGCTCAGGCAAATAGGTCTAATTTAAATTATCTATAATTAATGACTACAGCTAGGAACGAAATTGTACTTCTGTCATGATAACAGAAAAATGTAATAAGATTTATGTATTGTAAAATGATATCTTAATTGCATTTTGATCATTACTATCGACTACTCGTGTTGAATATGTATTTCATAAATATTCAATACTTTAAAGTTAATAGATTATTTATAGAAATATCTTTTATGTGTTTTACTGCTTTTGTTGCTTATACAGTTTGGTACTAGGATAGTGTAGCATATAATGTAGATTAATTAGGCTTTACTTTGTATACCCAGTAAACTTCACACGGGATGACCACAAACCGGTCGGCCCGGAAGTGAGTTTCATAGAACTCTTGGGATTCATCTTTCCCACAGCGGGAGGGGGATATTGTAACCCACTTAACATCCATCCTGGATCAACTCCCAGGGAGTTTCCATGTTGGTGGAAAGTACAACGTGAGCACAGGCCAATAACATATATACAATTGCATAGAACTGTACTGAAAAATCCTCGGGGATCAGCTAAACAACTCCTATCTAAGAGTAAACATGCTGACCATTGTCAGATTCCTAATGTCTGGCAATAAAAACAAAGTAAAACTTGTATGTAATGGAAATGTTCCACGATCTAACAATCATAAAGCAACCAAACCGCAAGAACCAAGTACGCACGTACTGCAACCCACAATGTACTACGTATGATGCGGACACCGTATGGACATCTGTAACAAGGATTTGTCATGTCCCCAAAACGTGGAGGCCAACATGACTCCAAGTCATACTAGTCAGATAAAGTCCTGTCCATACTGTAGAGACAACCACTCCACCTACTACAAAGGTTGCCCATACTATAAAGTACATTCGCTGGCGATAACAACTGATGTTCAAGAACGCAATTCCTATGAGGACTGCCTTAAACAATTCTGGAACTCCAACAGAATTGTAAACCAACAATCAACAAAACCAGGTGCAACTAAAGCGAAAACCAATATCATTGCTCCCTCTGGCGAAGTCATTCCACTAGTTGAAGTTGGCCTAGCAAAAATTGAACTCTTCGAAGCTCTTGCAGCGGCAGACAAATGCGGGCTAATCTTCCAAACATTTTGGAGACCTACTAAAGGTACCCACCAAAAACACCACCAGCTCAGGTCTCCACAAACACCAAGACTAAGCCCAAACAGTCCAAGACTACTAACCAAACTACACCAACAAAACAAAGAAAATTTATTGACACAAGCGTCAAATACGACCTCGGCTTCTTGGTAATTTATCAAAACTACGTAAAGTGAAAAATGAAAGATAACAAGCATTTATCAATTTCATAAATAGCATAAAGAATACAGAATTAAAAGTGGGGAAAACACGAAACCTTGGAAAAACCAGAGGTCAGGTCAGGTGCCCAGCAGGAGTGTACATCCCTGTTAATATCAGAACTGTAAGGAAAACCATTTAGAAACCTTCATGTTTTTATATCGGAGTTTATTTCTTCTTGCATTCAGTCCTCCACTATACGAATATGTAATGTGTATTGTATGATATCTCAAAAGCATTCGACTCAAATATATGAAATGAACATTACATCCCTTCAAAGTATTCTCCGCGGTTTGAAATACATGATTTCAATCTCTGAACCCATTTCTGAAATGTGTCACGGTACGCTGATTTAGGTAGACATCTAAGGCATTGACTGATGACTGACCCAATGGCTTGTCGGGACTTGTAATGACGACCAGATAAGAACTTTTAAAGTTTTGGAAAAAGAAAAAAGTTGCATGGGGCTAGATCTGGAGAGTATGGTGAGTGTGGCAAGACAGTAATCTTCTCCGACTTCAAACATTACTTCACAAGGTCAAATGTATGTGATGGAGCATTATCATGAATTAGACGAACATGCTTAAATCCTGACACAGCCTGACAGGGCGTCGTTTATGGTACTATTTCTTGTGATTTTTGGTATAATATCTCGGTAATACCGACCTGTAACACATTTGCCCTTCCGCACCGGAATTTGTACGGTTATACCATCACATGAGAAGAATATGCATTAAAGAACCTTCTTTGTGCTTATGGTTCTTTTGGCAACTACAGGCCTTCGAACATGTTTAGTTAGCCATATTTTGTTTCCAATTTTTCTTACTGGTTCGAAATAGTGAACCAATATTTCGTCACCAGTAACAATATTTGCAAATTGTCTTTGACTGAATTTGGGAAACACTTTGAGCAATTGCTGTGGCGGTTTTTACTCGTACCCGTTTTTGTTCCTCCGTCAATATATGCGGTATCCATCTGGTAGAAATCTTTCGTACTTGAAATGCGCCCGCGATAGCGATATGCCAACAGTTTTGGGAATATAGTGAATCTGCTATCACTTTCAGTTATTTCCCCGACATTTGAGACATTGTCCTTGTCTGTTACAGTCACAGTTCGGCCAGATTTTGCTGCATCTTTGACGGACTCTGTGCCAGTCAGAAATTTCTATCTCCACCTACGAACTGTTTCATAAGATACCTTATCAGACCCACAAACTTTCAGTAAAAATCTGCATTACCGAATGACCGAGTTCTGTGCCAACTATTATATAAGCTCTTATTTCTTCAATATCCAAACATTTTTACAACAGTGGTCAACGACACGACTGGCTCTATTGAAATGACTATAAGTTTATAGAGCTATTCAAGAGTATCATCATCCACGAAATCGAACAAAGCGTTATCGCGCTGTGGTACAATACACATTACATATTGGACAACCCTCTTGGTTCATCCTGGCAGGCTAAAGACACTGCTCATCTTTTAGATAATATCCCATTGCATTATATAATATTCTATTGTATTAAGAATCTTTATATCTAAAGAGATACCCCGTGGGGATCCGGATTAGGATAGGTCCTCAGTACCCCTTGCTTGTCGTAAGAGGCGACTAAATGGAGCGGTCCTTCGGATGAGACCGCAAAAACTGTAGCCCCATGTCAGAGCAGATGTAACACAATAAAGATTTCTCCCTGCTCAAAGGCCATAAGCGCTGATCATAGGCCTAAATTTTGTAACCCTTCACCGACAATGTTGACGTCTCCACATTAGTGAAAGATTTTCGAGGGGGACGTTAAACAATATACAATCAATCTAAAGAGATAAAAATACTTATATGACTATAAGAGTACGGCACACATGGAACCCTGGACACGCCAGAGGTGGGATCAGTCCCTATTAGGACTAAGCATGCCCTGTCGACTGGTCACACCCTCCGTGAGCCCTATATCTCCATCAGGTAAACGGAGAAATTCGTAGTCCAAATCAGTATATAGTATGAAACATATCAGACAGCATTTGACAGGTTGTATCGTCTAAACGACCATGGAATTTGCGGAAAGCTTACTTTAAACGAGACTGTTGAAACCCCAGTAACATCAACGTCTTTGTCACTAGCCTGCCTCATGCATGTTCTCATGTATTGAATCAGACATAAACACCATATTCAGATGACAATGGAATATTGCTGCATGAATATGGAAGGTCAACGATGGAGAAACTGAAGTCATCCCCTTTGTCATGAAGTTGAGTTGTTACTTTGCCTTTAATATTTATGTTCAATAAAATATCCAAATATGAAGTAGATGTTGAAGACTCTATGGTGTCTTTTATATCAAGTTTACTTGGATATATCGAATCAACATATGAATAAAAACGAGTGTTGTTAATAAATAAAACGTCGTCGATATGTCTAAATGTCGAGATGAAGGTCACGGGGAGAGATTTTTCTTATGTAAACTCTTCCTCGTACGAACAGGTCAGCTATTTTTGTTGAAGAGTTGCATATTAGTTATATCGAAAAATATGTTGTTTACCAAAATCGTGATTAGATATATGTAACTACCGTAATTTGATTTATAGAATAATCAAATGATTGCTTTCAATATATACAATAAAGTTTGTCATTTTATGATGTACGCTCGCAGTATAATCACGGTAGTCTATGATGTCAATAGGCCTCGTCTTTAATCTATCGTGAAATATTTACTGCTATGAAAGACAAACTTCAAACGTATCGTGTCACAACGGCTGCTTCTACAATAAAAATGACAGGTCACCCTTTATATCAGCAAATGGACTCCTTTTCTCACCAGGTGTAGATGATACTACTTGAGCAGTTGTCACTATGAGCCGCCAGCATGCGGGAGATTATATGGTATGTTTTAGAAAGACGATCTTGATTTATATATATAGATACATGTAGATAATCAATACAAGCACAGGAACACTCTGTAGATCACTTCTAATGCTTTGGATAGATATCCTGGTTTACATGAAGACATTATCGATGCTATTTCAAAACGAAAGGCACCAGGTGTTGATAGAGTTGCAAATGAACTTACACAATTTTTGCTAGCAATTTAACTAATCATCAAATGCCTCAAAACCTTGTACAGTGCCATTAACGCTATGAGTAACGTTCCCGTACAATAGAAACGTGAGCTTGATCCCGAACTTCAAAGGCATTACGAAACCCAAGGATCCTTGCAATACCTATAGGCTGTTGCTCTTTTGCTTTGCATTTTCAAAATTTTGGGGAAAAATATGTCCGTAAGACTTTTAAGACCCATGTCAGAGTTAAACCACCCATTTCCTTACACCCAACAAAGGTTTTGGGGTGTTTCACTGCTTCGTTCAATTTAAATGAGGCATTCCGGTCAAATTCACTAGGTACCTCCGTTGTATATACCCTTTCTTGTATTTTAAAGGAAAGGGGAGAGGTACTTTTAAAAATGTAAGTATATATAATTATATATACATTACCAGGAAGGCTTTGCATATTATACAGTATTATGAAGAAATACTAGTATAGTTGTATAATGATTTTTGATAAAATATTTTCAAGGATTTTATACTAGTAATAGCAATATTCTTTTAAACTTGTCATAATTTGGTGCGTTTTGTCCTTACACAAATGTCTAAAACTGTGTTAATTATGATTATCTTTGTTTTCACAGGTTGTGGTTGTGCCAAGAATTTTTTTCTGACCTACTTTTTTATTTTTTTTTCCAAACGTTGTAGCGATATGTTTCTTTACCTTAAACTATGCTTTTTTTTTTTCATCTAGTAGTACATGTAGTTACATGTACTTTAGGAAAGGGAGATAACCTTCCTTGAAAAACGATCCATGATTAATGAAGAAAAAAAATATGATAAAACAGTAAAACTTGAATGAACTGACATGCACTGGAAACCAAAGTTTTCGTGAGAAGTAGGCCTATGTCGTATGGAGCTGAAAACGAGACTATGAAATATAAAATAAGAATCGGAATGCCCAGTGAAACGAATTGCACAAGTTTCGGATTAGACAGTTTTACTGTACATCAATTTCATGATGGAACGGTGTTCTGGATGGATTTAGTAACACAAGTAGAAGATCTTCTTCCTGAGAGTTTAGCTTGGGACGATATCAAAAAAGAAACAACTACTAAATTATTTCGGATACTGCAAGTGAAATGTATTAAGTTGTTCAAAAACGTTGTCAATATGCACAAAATGTTCAAAGTAACGTATGAAGAAAATAAAAGAACGACGGTTACCATGTAGTTAATATCAAGGACGATGTTTATACAAAAATAAAAAACAAACAAATAATAAATTTTGATCCATAAATTTAGTGTTTCCATCAATATTGTTTGTAAAAAATGACATACTGCCTATGAAATTTAAATTTGTTGAATTGAATTTGCTCTTTTGTAAGAATACTTATCGTCGTTTTTTAAATCAATTTACATTCAGTATAAAACGAGAATCCCGAGTGCTTTTTGTTGATTATTCTTTGTTTGAAAAACCTAGTCCATTTTTTTTTTTGGTTTTGACGTCACGAATGTTTCTGAAAGCAACACAACTTTTTCTGAAGTGTAATATATGTACACATGATTGGTGCTGAATATTGAATCGACGAACAAAACACTTTAAATGTGCTTTCAAAGTAAAATCATATAGGATAATTTTAGACAACTGGATTTTTCGTTCTCGGAAAGATATTTCAATACCTTGCAAAATCGTGTTTAAATAGTAAGATTTGGTTTTAAATAAAATATATAGATAATTTTGAATCACCCCTTTCTTTTCTAAGAGGGGTCAAGATGCATGTCTTCTCAGGAGCGGATCCAGACAATTTTCACGGGTGTGCGAGAGTCACGTTTGTACACGTACCATTTCGGTCCTATAACACAAAGGATTGTAGAGGTCAAAATGGCCAAAAAATTTAAATATTAAGAGAGAGAGAGAGAGAGAGATCATTTATGCTCTCCATTTCTATAGTACGAGGGACACTTATTAAGTTCGAAGAGTAAGCCTATAACTTTTTGACGCGATTATGAAGTTTCATAATTTTTTACACAGAACTTGTGTAAGCTGGCTATTTTCAACACGTAGTTTTATACACTATAGTAAAATATAGCGTTCAATATGGATGGAAAAATCTCTGAACAGAGGGTATATTGTAAGATTCGAGCACACCTCGGGTTTCCACCAACGGAAATTCATGCTGATTTGCAAAGGTTTATGGGAATGATGCTTTAAAATATGCTACAGTTTGCACGTGGGTACGTCGTTTTAATGATGGTCGGGAGTCAATTGAAAATGACCCTCGAGTGGGTAGGCCGGTTTCCGTTTTGACGGAAAAGAACGTTGCTACTGTGAAAACGTTAATTGAGGAAGACGCACGTTATACCGTGCAAGAGATAGAAGAATTAAGCGGCATTCATTCGTCAAGTGTTTTGAAGATCTTACTTGAACGACTTGGGCTACGTAAGATCTGCGCGCGCTGGGTGCCCCCATTTGCTCACTGACGAGCTGAAACAAAGTCGGGTTAGACTTGCATAGCAAGTTATAAAAAAAAATATGATAAATGTGACCCACTTGGAAGAGATAGCTACAGGTGATGAAACCTGGATCTATCATTTTCAACCCGATTCTAAGGCTAAAAATAAGGTTTGGGTTTCATCTGAGGGTGACAGACCTGTCAGTGCGCACCGTTGCAAAACATCAAATCGCATGTTGTATGCGATATTCTTTGATTCGAAAGGTCCAGTCCTTCAAATTCCAGTCCCGAAAGGTAGTTCTGTCACAGGAAAGTTTTACAGACAGTGTTCATACTCAACTTGTTGATTTCTATCAGAAACGCAGACCGCGCACCAGTGTCCGCGGCATCAAATTACTCCATGATAACGCACCGGCTCGATGTCTTAGATCATCCCCATACAGCCCTGACCTGTCCCCCTGTGACTTTTAGTTGTTCCCAAGACTAAAGGAAATACTGGCAGGGCACCGCTTTGAATCCTGTTGTCGTATAGGCAGTGCGGTCTACCAGTGTCTGCAACATATACCCAAAGAGGAGTACCGGGCGGCGTTCCGGAAATGGGTAGATCGGTGTAAAATGTGTGTTGATGCAGACGGGGCATATCTCGAAAGTCTTAGATAAATAAAATTTTGATATTTCAAGCGGTTTTAAAAAGACCGCCCTACTCTACGAACTTAAAAAGTGTCCTTCGTAATACAAAATATTGTTGGGTTTTTTTTGGTTTTTTAAAAAAAAAAAGGTTACGCATTCCAGCAGCTTTTTTGTGCAGTAATTAACAACAGAATACCTACTGTTGGTTGAAAATTATCATTTATTAAATGATAATAGAATGATAATTGAAAATAGAAATTGAAAACTTTTTTTTTCACAACACCTATAGTAGTAAGATCCCCGAATATCAAAACTATAACTCACACAATCAAAAATATAACTCACACAATCAAAACTATATATTAGGCAACCTAAACAAGAATGATACTGGAATCTCCCCAATATTTTTGATAAATCGCGTCAAATACAAACGTCATATAAAAGATAAATAAGGTGGCACCTCAAAGTTAACAAAATTAAGGGAAAATTGGACCGCTTTTTAGCGGCGTAAGAAAGTCACTTTAAAAAATGCAACCTGCGATAGAGCGTCTGAACTTTGCTTGTTCAGTGGTAGTTCCCGGTCGCGCATTCGTAATCAAAACTTTTACATTTCCGTTAATAAAGAGTCCAGGGCCACTTACAGACTTAGTCATATTTCATAGATAGTTTTAATGGAAAGTCATCGTGCTGTACATAGGCAGTAACAGTTCTTCACAGAGCGCCCGACGTGAGAAGTAAAAGTCACGGATCTTTCAAATATGATCTTCGCAAGTCACGGTAGGTGTTGACACGATAAGGAACCCTCCCTGCTATACGGCCTCGAGTGTCATGTATTGGTCAAAATTTGTAGCACTTCATGAAAACCCGTTGTTAACTCCATATGAGTAAAATACAGTCAAATGGGACATAAAACAACAAACATCTTTTTTCCAGAATGACACATCGAAAAGCTATGGGTGAAACATAATTTTAGTTAGGTATAACTAATTATAATTTCAAGAGAAATTTTAGGTTCCTAATGAATTTTTTTTTAAATATTCAGGTAAACATTTATCCTTACTTTGATACAGTATAAGATCCGCAATGTATCACTATCTTATAGAACCTATATAGGCTTATAACTCTACAACATTCACGACATTCAATAAATCGTAACAAAACCCCTTTTCTCTTGCACCGCCTGTCTGGCCGGATCTGTGTCACCTTCTTTGGATCAAAGAAAGTACAAAGTAAATATCTGCCTGGCTTGCGTTTTATCAGTTGCTCTTATTAGTATGAAATAGTGCATAGTATAAAATAGTGCATAGTATAAAATAGTGCATAGTATAAAATAGTGCACTAGATTTACTCGACTTTTTATATGACGTCAACCTTCTTTGCATTCTTCATTATATTACATATGAAAAAAAGTGCGACAATAATACCACGAGATAATTTTAAGCTGAAATAGTATATGTACCTATTGATCTAAATGAAGATTTATGTCAATTAGTAAGAAAGCATCACTGCTAACTTTCTTTTCAGGGGATTGATTGATTGTTGTTTTCCGCCACACTCAACAGTTGCTTAGTTATCTGGTGACGTCGTCTCTTATTAGTCGAAGAGAGACCACCGGCCTTCCGACAGTAAACTGGCAAACTTTCTCACATATATCGGCGCGAGCGAGAATCGGAGCCTTGCCGACTAAAGGTGAGATCTTGTGATTTTGAGCGAGATGCTCTAACCACTCGGCCCTCCTTTTCAGAGAAATGTTCAAATTTGTTATGAAAAGAATAAAAATAAAATTTGTTTTTTCCCTTTATTTTTGAAGCATCAAAGACATATTTTCATTTAAAACAAGAGGTCCAATATACCTTATAGGTCACCCGGGTATTAATTAAAAATATCGCAAGCCCCAAGGGCTACAAAATCTATAATTTTCCTGTTATGCATATCAAAGCTAAATTCTAATATTCAACACAAATGCCCCCACCCACCCCCGAAAGTGTCCATACTGATGAAAGACTTTACATAAAATGATAAATTGCATTAATTAACACTAAATAACTATTTTGAACCTAACTTTGAGTCCGAACCCTGGGGTTGCGAAATTCCCATTTTGGTATATAAAGCTTTTTGTTTTTCATAACTTAAATATACATTTAGTCTTTTTTTTTTTAAATATGGCATCTGCAAAATTAAAGAAGTATTTCAAATAAAAACATTTAACCACCATTACCATTTTGATCCCAATCTGGTACCAAAACCCCTAGTCCTAACATAATCAAACCAATTTCGGTAAAGGACCACCTGCTTTTTTCTAATCATCCATTCCGTTTCAATTTAATTACTATCAATAGCACTTCACATATAAACACTATATACCAAGTTTGTACACACCCTGGGGTCAGAACCTCTACCCCAGGGAACTTGAAATTTTGGAAGAGGCCGGCTTGCTTTGCGCGACTCGATCTGAATTAGTTTTTCTTATGTAATGTACGGTTGAAGAGAAGATTTTGATTTTTGAAAACTAATAAATTTGGGCAGTTCTGTCCCGCTATAAGCCCCACAATTCACAATTGTTGAAATGTATTTAAAACAATTGAGGTCCTGACCCCAAATTCATGCAAATATATTCCCTCTGCACATTATCAAGTCGCATCGAGTATTCCGATGGGCAAGTGTCCCAGGGTCATCCCAACCCTAATAAAAAAAATTTATTGTTTAAATGTCTTTAAAATGGTTGAGATTCCAACCTTTAAAGCAAATATAGTCATACTGCACATGGTGCATTGAACCAGGATTTTGTTCGTCGATTTTCCACCCCATCTGACCTTCAAGGTCAGAAAAAGAAAATCCGAAAAAAAAACTTATTGCACATCCAAAGGAATTCCGAAACCCTATTGCATCACAAATATTGCCTTCCAGAAGATGATTTAGCTACTGCGTGAAATGTAAGAGGAAATCTGGGAACTATAGTTTTTTTTTCTCTGTCGAAAAAAAAAAAAATGTCGGGTTTTTTTTTTTTATTCCAAAAGATTACTTGGTTACATCTTAAAAGCGGAGTTTGAGGAGGAAGAAAATGTGAAAGATGGACGGACGACAGACTTAGCTAACAACAATATAACCGAACTTTCTTTAAAAAGTAAGGAGCGCCAAATTAACATAAACTCAAATAATTGTTGATTATTTGATGATACATGTATCATTTGATGCGTGCAACAATTTAATTAAATATCTCATCAAATAATTAATGATACCTTCAATTCTGAATTATTGCACGCATTAATTGAATAGATGATAGCAATGATTATTCTGATGAATTGATGCGCACTATAAATGAGTTGTTGCTTTCTTCAATTGAATTGAAATCAGCAATTGAACTGATACGCGCTACAATTTAATTGAAGAGAGCAATAATTCAATTAATGCGCGCAATATATGAATTACTGCTCTCTTCAATTGAATTAATGATATCATCAATTCATTGGAAGCACGCAAAGTAACATAAACTCAAATAATGAAAGATATCTTGAATTCATTCAGTTATTGCTCTCATCCACTGAATTAAAGCACGCATTAAATCAATTAATCAATTACTTAACCATTACTTGAATTGGGGGTGGGTTCTGTTTTTTGGTTGTTGTTTTTTTTGGTTTTGTTTTGTGTGTGTGTGTGTGTTTTGTTTTTTGTTGTTGTTTTTTTTTTGGTTAAATATGTCCTGTCAAAAAAAATTCTTCACTTATATTGAGTCACCAGTTGTTGGTGAAATACCAGAAATTTAGAGCTATGGTTAGCGCCCGGGGCTGAAGGAATGAGGGTTCTTTACACTTTCCAACGCCTGCCGCGACACGGGACCTCGTTTTTAAGGCCATCTCCGAAAGACCCGTGAATGCCGTGCGTTTGGGGAAGAATCATTAATTTACGTCTTAGCTTTGACGCGGCCGTGGCACGAACGGTGCTCGAACTCGAGACCTTCCGATTTCAAAGCGAACGCTTGACCACTGAGCTACCGCGACCTGTATTTCGTCAATTGCAGCATAAATTAAACATTACATCAAATAAGTATATACTACTGAAATATAAAACAAGTTAATGCTAGTACATTGGAAATTATTGATGTCCTTTTTTGCACTTACATGCAATATACGGAAATATTCAGCACCTGTATCTTGATCAGATAAACTGGGTACTCCGTATGTAAAGAACGGCCTAACAATTGGTATCAAATACGTCAGTCAACATTTGTATTGGTAAATTAGATCGTTATAATTAAAATTTGCGAAATTGAAATACACGTCAACGAGCATATATTGGATAAAATCATGCAAGTTTTGATTGTTTTCCGCCACAGTCAACAATTTTTCAGTTATCTGGTGGCGTCCAGTTTCTAATTGGTTGAGAGAACCCAGATACAATGTACCCGAGAAGAGACCACCTTCCGAAAGTAAACTGGCAAACTTTCTCACATATATCGGCGCGAATCCGCGCCGACTAGAGATGAGAGACCTTTTGATTTTGAGCGAAATGCTCTAACCACTCGGCTACGGAGGCTCCCTTTGCAGGCTTTGATTAAATAATCCTTCCACCACAACATATAGCCCTTTCAAAACTATTTCGAAATTTCAATCGACATAAACTTTTTCAAAGGGATAAATTCAAGTAATAATTGTTCAGTATGTTTGAACCAATGAAATAAGTATTGGACCAGTAATTACAGTTATAGTATCCTGAGCAGTCATACTCCCATGCTGAGGAACTAACTTCCTTAAAAGGATTTTTAAGATTTCGTTCTTTCAAAGCAATCTCTACAAACACTGTTTTCTAGTAAAGTAATTTACTTATCACAGAATGCGTTCATTTAACAATACCAAGTCTCTAGTGATTGTAATGCACATACTTTGCACTTTCTTCATGTCAGACTGTAAATGGATAATTCAATTTAACTAATTCCTCCAAATGTTAATTACATAAAGTGCAAGACTATTTTCCCTTTGGGATTTTTGTTCTTTTCTTCTTGATTAAACATAATAGTGCTTCCTTTAAACATATCCACGGATATTGTGGTACCATTAGATACATTTAGTATTGATAATAAACCACAACACCGACTTAGGAGGTGTTGCTTTTGATTAAAAAAAAAACTACACCAAAAAAAAAAAAAAATGCATTTTAATTCTAATTAATATACAACATTTCTTCATGACTGCATTGCAGTTGTAATAACTAGGTGCATATCATGCAGATTAATATAGTAAGTCTATTTTTAAATGCTGAGAATTCAGACAGAAATGAAAGTGGAATGTAAATAGAAGAAATAAACTTCATTTCTGAAAATACATGAGGGTATGAAATGCAATGCTTCATGTTGGCATATTTTTCATTCAGCACTTAGCATGTTTCATGAAGTACTTTCAAAAATGAAATTTCATTCTTAAATAAATCCTTCAATGTCTTTTGTGATCATTAAATATCTCCACTGGACTCCAAAAGTAAAAATTTCCAAAACACTTCATGCAGAATAGACTCCTCTCTTTAATAATCCTTTTTTAGTATTGTTTTTTTTTTTAGCCTTGTACAGATATTCACAACTGACTCCAACTACTCTACATTTATATATAACAAGTTTTATGATTTTCTCAACCATATCAGTGTTTTCATAAGAGAGAATTAACCCCAAAGCATTTATAAAAAATCCTTTGTAATTAGTATTGTCAGGTAAACTGTCCAGTGATGATAAAGGTACAATACTAATGATCAACAACTAACCAAGTTCTTACTATGCAGTTTTCTCTGTCAACGCTTGAGAGTAAGTACTCTAAAAATCTAATGTTTCCACAAACTTTTTGAATAATCATCGAATCTTCAAGAATCTCTGATTCCTAAGGGCATAAACACTTCCCACACTTCTTGGAAGGAACAAGATGTTTGTGAAACACTGTACCCAAAGTGGTGACAAAGAAGCAACAAACAAGTCTTAGGTAAAAACCTTTGGAACCAAAGGAAAGGTCTTATCACAAAGAGTCTTATCACTCACCATTCAAAAGTTATGAATAAGAAGTTTTGGACAGACAGACAGGAAAAAACACCACCTCCCCACCCTAATCTTAAATACAGGAATATAATAAAAATCAACATACAAAAAAGATTTTATTTTGCATTTGATCTCACAATCTCACTCTTTCTCCCCTTTTCTCACACACATTATATTTTTACAGTGTCTGGTTCCTTTTTATCTTCAACACCGGAAGTACTTGTCAAAATGTCCTGGGAATTTGTTTCTTTATGAGGTTCAGAGTTCTTTTCTGCACTTTCCCTCTGATCTTCCGTTGACGTCTCTACATTTTCTCCCTGATCACTTGTCGACATAGTGCCCTGGTTTTGGTTCGAATCTACATCTTCCTTTGGTCCCTCGGTATTTCCTTCACAGTCTTGGCAGTCTAAAGCCTAGGGTGGAAATCAGTGAAATGTGTTACATCTTCAGGCATGGTTTGAAGAAAAAAAATCAGCATGTTAATTGGGTATTCATTTTGTGGCTGGAGCATTAGGTGACCTCTTTAGTAAATTTTATATCATTGATGATTTAAATTATCGGATATATTAATTAAACAACAGAAAATTTTTAAGACCTTCACAAATATTAGTGTCCTGTACTGGGACTAACTACTTCTTTTGAAAACTTTAACCATTGCCATTTTAAAAAATGAAAACTTCTTGAGGTTTTTGACCAATATTATGAGTCTGTAAATATTTTGAATTTAAAAAGTTAAGAAGGTATACTACATCATCATAATGGCCAATTTCCTTTTAAAACAATAATGAAAATATAAATATCATCAATATTTGTTTATTTCCTTTAAGATTTAATTGCCTAGCTGGGTAGCTCAGTAGGTTAGCATATCATCTACTGAACTGTAGATTGTGGGTTCCAGTTCAGCAGGGGTTTTAAATTTTTTTTCAGGTTAGTTTTCACTAAACTGCAGTTTTTCCTTTTTGGGCTAAAGAAAATAAATTTGAAAGTTTTCAATTTTAAAATATTATTGTACATATCCTCCATTTTTCATCCACACCAAAATCAAATTTCTCTGGAGAAATATTCCTCTGTAGAGAAAATTTGTTATTCCTGCAATATATATCTTGCTGACATGTAAAATAATTCCATGAAATTACATTGTACTTTCAACTGTACAATCCACTCCACTTACATTAAAGTCACTTATATAGAACTATCTATTATAATGATGTAAAAATAAATCCCCAGTCACATTATTTTGGTTATAATGAAGTTTGGATATAATGAACAATTCAGGTCGGGCCCCTGAATTTTAATATATTCAGAGTAGACTGTATAATTCCCTATTTTAAAGTTCTTAGGTGGACATGATCTGGGTAAAAAGCATAACAGTATACTAGTATATACATGTATATATCACAATTATTTATGTTAATTTCCTTTTGAGTTGTACGTCACCTAGTCACCTACATAAAACTGAAGACACCAGGCATGAAGCACTGCAGCTTATATCCTTGTGCATTTTCAAACTTAATGAAATTCATTTCTTCAATAAACCTCTGTTGTAATAAAGCATGAAGGTGATGTCATGTATGATGAAAGTGTACACCCTTACCTCATTTCTGTGTCTTCTTTTGTTCTTGCTCTCTACGTCAAAGGTATGCAGGTGTAACGTCTTTAACCAATCCCACATACTTTTTGTCAATTAAAGAAAAAATAATTTATCTTGGAAAAAACAATCAAAAATATATTTCAATGTTTCATTTTATCAAACATTAGACACCTCTGCACATTATTTTCCACTGCACAAGTCTTTATTAGAAATTTCAAATGGCTATCAAACATGAATATCTCTAACTTGGATTTTTGCCAGAGCATTGTTTTATCATCGTACTTAGCTCTTTTGAATATATTTTATGGAATAATCAAACAGATTGGAAGCAAGTTCTTTCAACTTACTTGCTCCTCTCCTTAAATATTACTCCATGTCATGCACATTGAAATCATCAGATAAATAGCAAGTGAGGCAAGGTTAAATAACATAATACATAATTACTTAAATTTAGAGGATTCTTCTATGAATTTATGAACAGCAGCAAAAATATTGGTATTGCTTTGCAACCCCATAATAGCAGGTTTGTATTCATATTGACAGCTAGTATACATAAATTGCATGTTTAATCATAACTTCAGCTTATGTCCAATACACAGTGTTATATATTTAAAAATTCGAATTTAAAACTGAACAGTAATATCATAGCAACATTTAAGGATTATTCAATGATTAATCAAAAATCATATACCATGCACTACATATTTATACAAAATGAAATACTTTTTCACATTGATAAACAGGTGATGATGCAAAAGCTGTTTAGAAATACGTTTTCACATTGATAAACAAGTGACGATTTAAAACCGGTATAGAAATACTTTTTCACATTGATAAACAGGTGATGATACAAAAGCTGTTTAGAAATACTTTTTCACTTTGATAAACCTCTATGGAAATATTTTTTCACCTTCAATTGTTATAGCCATATACATCATTTCTATTAATCCGAAAAAATCAATAGACTGAATCTTTCAACATCCAGTCTTCTTAAATGTTCATATTTAAATATCCATGCTTAAAAAAGAGTATATTATGTATGATATACTTCAAACAAGTCCATTCTATTTTGAATTATGACTGGAACCTTGTAGAGACTTATGAAGGGGCAGATCCACAATAATTGCAGTGGAGCAACCTAAAATGGAACTTTTTTTTCTGGCCAAAATTGGAGATGAGTGGGTTTCAGGATTGCAGATATATTACCAAAGGTGGGAGAAAGAGGGGGAGGGTGGCTTTAGGTCTGACACTCTGCTGTGCATGTCAGGCTTATCTGACTTTATGAACTGACCAACTTTTAGAAAGTCAAGTTTGGCTGGAGGAATAATTGTTACGCTCAAAGCATCATTTTTCAAAGTAGGGAAGACAGCCAGAGATGTCGACTTCTACAATCCTAAATATGATGTGAGCAGAGCATTCATCCTTCACTACATGGGTTCAATTCATCTGTTCAAGCTCACATTCTTGCCATTCAATACAACTACTGTATCAAAAAATCATACTTTTCATGTGAAAATTAATGTAGCATGTAAAAATAGCAGAAAGCCCTGGTTCTACATCTTTATTTCTTGCAATTCGAATTACCTAAATCAAATTCTTGAAGATCTGTTTAGGTCAAACACAACATGTCTCAATAATATATAATTTTTTTTATGACATTTCAGGTACAATTCATTTACATCCATCTTGTTTCTACAAAAAAATTGGGGTATATTACCAGGTTTCTTCTAAAGGTGGATATTTTAATAGTTCCAGGTTGTGACATGAAAAAAAAGGGGGAAAAAAAGGGGGAAAGTCAGCTCTTATATACATGACACAATGTATTACAAAGGGTTGTGCATATATTGATACTGCTACATTACTGTAACAAAGAATGGGAGAAAAGTCTTTGGATCAATCAAAGATCAAATCTGAAACCCCTGCATTACTAATTAAGGAGTTCTAACCACTGAGATAACCAGCCAATGTAGGAAGTATAGCAATATTATTACAAGAGGCATACTGGTCACTTGAGTATATTAGTTAAAATTACCTCTAGCTCCAAGGGCTATGAAATTTATAATAATTTTCCTGTTCTGCATATCTAAGCTTTATTCTAATATTCAGCAGCAGTATAAAACAAGACAATTGCTCTCAAAGCACAAATGCTCCTGAAATTTTTAAAGTGTCCATACTCTTGAAAGGGACTGAGTGACTCAGGTAACCTAATAAAATTTAAGCCCATTTCATAAATCATACAGAACTCTTCATATAGAAAAGATTAAAATCTCATTTTCTGCTAATTCAATTAACACTTTTAAACCTGACACATCCCTCAAGTGTGATACCCACAGAGAACTGATTGATTGAAACAAGACTTTGACGTTATATTTAATTATCAATTTTACCCACACACATAGTTGGCAATAATGAAATTATACACGATTGCATTAGTGATACATGTAGGTATTAAAACATGGCAATAAAAGGTGAGAAGTTCAAGTTACAAGTTATCCCCAAAGACCTGGAATCTGGAAACATGAATATATTGTTACATGATTCATTTAACAAATACTTCATTCAATACAGAAAAGAGTTAGACAACAGGCTCTCCATCTTTATCTTCCCAAGTCAAGGGCAAATTTATGATTCACTACATTTTGAAGTTATAGAATGAAAAGGTCGTAAGTGTTAGATATGACCATTTAAACATTTTTTGGAATTATAAAAATAAAACAATTATTTCTATCTGCCCTACAAAAATCAAAATTCTACCCTTTAATGTCCCATCCAACGGACTTAATAGTTAAAAATACGTAAACAGGTAAAAATACATATCATTTTGTGTAAGTTATATTATATAGACTTTTAATTTTTTTTGTAAAATTCACATTCTTGTAAATATTGTATGATAATATGATTGTCAATATTTGTAAAAAGTTCATTCATTGACTGCACATCAAAAAGTCTATTTCATGTGGGCGTAAAATCGCTACATTCCAAAAGAATGTGATGTATAGTTAATGGACAGTCACAAGATATACACTGAGGTTGAAGTTATCTCTTTAATAAATAAGAATTTGTCAATTTTGAATGTCCGGTGCGTATTCTTGAAATAATAATTTCGTCCTGGCGTTTCATTACAATGTTACGCGATTTGTTTACCTTGTTTTGAATATAACAAAGTTTACTTCTGTCACAGAAATCCCAATATATTTGCCAAAGACCATATAGTTTTATGATATATTTTAAATCTGTGTAAGGAATTTTAAAATGTACAATATCATTTTGAAGTGCATTCTTTGCCTCTTTGTCTGCTTTGTTGTTACCATGGATACCAATATGACTTGGTTGATTGTTGATTGATTGATTGATTGTTGTTTTCCGCCACACTCAACAATTTTTCAGTTATCAAGTGGCGTCCAGTTTTTGTTGGTGGAGGAGAGAACCCAGATACAATGTACCTGGGAAGTGACCACCGACCTTCCGCAAGTAAACTGGCAAACTTGCTCACATAACGCCGCGGCCGAGATTCGAACACGCGCCGACAGAGGTGAGAGGCTTTGTGATTTTGAGCCCGATGCTCTAACCACTCGGCCACGGAGGCCCCTTGACTTGGAATCCTGCAGAACTCAACTATTTTATTTTGTTTAGTTAGAAGATAGTACTGGTTTCAAATGCACAGATGATAAATATTGATGTTGCTTATAGACTGTAGACAAGATAAGGAGTCTGGGAAAAAATATGAAACATGATGAACAGTGAGTGGAAATTTTATGGAAAAGTATCAATCAATATAATATTTGTTCTCTGCCTCAATTCATTATTCTAAATCAGTTTCATTCATTTATAAGAACATTTGATGCATAATTGTTCAAGTAAGGCAATCAAGTAGTTTAACAAAAACAATATAATTATTTCATTAGGTTAAATGCATGCATTTTGGATAATGAAATGTTGAATAGAATACCCCAATTTTTAAACTAAAATACTCCAAGTTTTTTGGGTTTTTAAAAAAAAAAATTCTAAATCCAATAAAAACAAATCATATCTGCTTAAAAAATCACATCACTTACATGACCATACCTCACAATAATAAAGACCAGACTTTTTGACATCATAGACAATTGCTTCATCAACAAAAATGGTAAAAAGAAATATTCATATTTAGTGATCAGTCATCCCAAAATTTATTTTGTTAAACACCACTCTGACTCCACGCATAAGTACTCTGAAGTTGAAATCAAAAAGATGTTAGAGTTCCTCATTTACAAAATCTATGTAGTCTTTGGTGATCATGACTTCCAACAATCTGTTGGAATTCCCATGGGCATAAATTATTCACCTTTATAAGCTGACCTGTTTTTATATTCTTATGAAGCAGAATTCATTCAAAAGCTTCTATATAAGAAGTAAAATTTTTTTTTGCTGTTTTGGATGGACAAAAGTTTGTAATTCTTATTTTTTTTGACAGTCAATTTAGCTTTCTGTTATTTCCATTCAGTGAGGTTTAAAACCATTGTCACACTGCATACAAAATGATCATACCGAAAAAGAAAAGGTTCTAATGATACATACGACCATGATTTTGTTACACCTTGGCATTAATAAAGTCGTAAGTGTTACTTACAACTATTTATATCGCTGGAATAAAGTAATGAAATGTCGTATCTGATATATTTCACCTTTTTACTTCTTATTACACAGCTATAGAAGTTAAAAAAAAAAGCAGTATTAACACTTGTATAATCACATACATCCCATAACTGTATGTACAAAAAATAGTCTTCAAGATAATTTCCACAAAACAGTTTTTCTTTGCTACTGAAAAATATGAAAATTCTAGTTATGACCTTTTCATTCTATAACGTCAATTTGTGTGATCCAATGAAATTCATTGTCTTAATCAATGCATGAGCAGATATTCAAATGATGAAAACACACATCATTTGATAAGAATTCTCTCACCAGAGAATGTACTTCACACTTGCGCAAATGCATGTGAAGCTAGTAATACATGCCATCTGGTAAAAGAATGTTGATATTACAGACACCACTATAGATGATATCAGTAGGGTTTGTACCGATTCTCTTTCAAAGAAACAGAGAGGAGTCTTACTTCAGACTCTTTCACAGTTTTTGGTCACCTTTTTCAAGTCCTTGGGAACGTGTCTAAAAGTCCAGACAGTCTTCCTCAGTATATGTATGTTTCAACAAAATCAACTTAGATGTCAAACATGAGCTCTGAATGATTAAAAATCAAGGTTCAGATGAGGTCAAAATTATATTTAACATTTTATGGCAATATCATCGACCACCTTCTGTGAAGGGTTTGTGAGAGATGGGGTAGATAACAATTTCAATTCTTGATTTGGGAAGGTGCTGGTTCTAATTCACAATGAATTGCACAAAAAGCACTCTGAAAAGAAACCGTGAAATGTAATGATTTCATTGGTGTATTGGACAAAGTTATTAAACAATAAATAGTTGGAGCAACTGCAATCAATTAAACCGGCCATAGTTTGATTATTATTTTCAGAAACGTTAAATCACATGCAGTAAGTATTAGCTAATTATCAATTCAAAGACAAAAGTATACTTGCAGGCATAGGTCCCCCTCCCCCTTTCCTACAAGACTAGACATTTTCAGCTAATTTTTATGGAAATTTTCACTCAAAGACAAGTTGTCCACCTTTTTGTTGAAGTATGGTCTACCCCTCCGATGTTATGGCACAACCTCTTTCCCCAATGTTTTTCAAGCTCAGCCTATGTTCAGTGTTTTTCCTTTCCTGTTAAACTTAATTCTCAAATTTTTATCTCTCTCTTTTTTTTTTTTTTTTTTTTTTAAATATGATGCTACATGACTGTATTTAAAAATTGCTGCCAATAAGCAGTCTTTACACCCCTCAACCTTGGCATGTATCATTTGTGTCCATGTTGCAGAAGTGCATTCACCAAGATTTGTATTATAGAACTAAAAAATTCCACTGCATATTTTAATAAGAGGGGCAAGTGGTTAATTAGGATGCAAATGCTAATCTAACTCCACCCCCTGCAAATATGGCATAATAAGTGGTTTAGTCTAGAAATTTCAGGCAATGAGATGAAAAGCAGATCTAGGTACTGCATGGAAGGTAGGTTTGATTTCAAAAAAGAATTTAAAGCATAGGCATAATTTTCATCTAAAATTTGTCACAACATATGTGCATCAATATGAAGTGCAGATACAAAAAATCATTGCAGCAGAGGTGTATTGCAATGAAGCATAATCAAATTAATGGTTTCACTTGAAATATTGAAAAACACACAAATCCTTTTGTCAAGTTTTTTGGGTACCTAGGATTTAATTTCAATACTTAAGACTATTAAGACTGGAAATCTATTCTTGCTTGGCTTGAACTAAAGAACTTACTGTATGAGCAATGAAGATGGGTTAACTATTTACTCAAAGTCCATGAAATATGATTAAAGTTTTCCTTCTATACACTAAGCTTACAAAGATTACTTTCTACATATACAATACAGTAACTGAATTTTTGGCTACAGTGTGGCCATCGTTTACTGGGATAAAGTTTACAGACTGCATCATGAATTATGCTCTGCCATAACTCTGCTGTTCAAATTTTAACCAGTGAGATTTCATAATAAATTTACTTGACTCATAGCATAATTTTACCACTTCTGAAATTATACTGTTCGATTTCAAATCTAGAAGATTCACATTTCTTAGGGTTCAAATTAGGCCATTATCTTGTACATACAGATCTGTGTTAAAATTTATCAGAATGAACTCACAATAAACTGTTCATTGAAAATACTTGTATAAAATTAATTTAACTTTGTACTTGACATCCACAGAATTTGATACAATGCTATTCAAAATTAGCAAGGGAATATCATCAATTACAAAATTAAATTTGATTTGCATTACAATTCAGTGAAGTCTACCACATCCCTACCCAGATTCTTTACAGATCTATTAGGATACACTCTGTCATTTTTCTCCCCCTTGTAAATTTCAGGTAATATATAGTCCTCTTTGAATTTATCCAGTTCCTCCTGAAAGTATAATGAAAACATTTCTTTTCTAAACAGTAATCTGACAAAATTTATCATTATCATAATTTTTTGGCTCTTTGTTATGATCACAGTAAGGCATTATATTCTATTGCAATAATTTATCATTTTTTATGAACATATTTCTACAAAACCAGTTATTCATAGCAAACATATGGCTGCATCTCTCTGAACAGTGATGGGCATGCGGAGCTCCATTCTTGTTCAAATAAAATTTGAAAAGGCATACCTCGTATTCAGACCATTCAATCGCCTCGTGGAGCCCATCTCTTCCCCACTTCTTGTTGTACCCATCAAAGTACAGCTGATATTTCATGAAACATGAATCACAGCATATTTCAATTAAATCAACAAAGTATAACTTTCTAACAAAAACAAAATGTGTGTTTGGTTATACAAGAATACAGATAGAAAAAAAAAAATCCTTATTACTTTCTAATGAGACATTAGCTGCAGATCTGTAGCTAACTAGGAAACTATTAGAATGGACCACAGATCTGCAGCTAATGTGATATCAAAACATGATTCAATGTTGTTTATTTTGGTAAAAAAAAAAAAAATCTTGTAGGGTGATCATTGAATGATAAATCAAATTATAAAGTTAATACATTGTATTATCTTAAAGCAGAATATGTTCTGAAAATGTTTTCATCACCAAAGCTTAAATTCTCTATAAACTGTCAAAACATGTGAGCTATAAACAATTGTGCTTGATTTGAATTCTATACAACACCTAGTTTATCCTTAGGACATTGAATATCTTTTAAAACTGATCATAAAAGTGAAAATCCTAACTGATGGTGATACTCTATCCTTCTTGTGCAGTACCTACAGTAAATCTGGCTTTAGACTTTCTCCAATGTCTCTGTGCTATATATATATATATATATATATTGTATCTGCCATATGTTTTCGAACAATAATAGTATCATTGAAAAATGTTGTCAAATTTTTATTTAAAAAAAAAAAATTTAACATACAGACTTGAGCAATTTTAACCCATACTTAAGAATTTTCATCACATGCATCAATTTAGAATTTCCTTTAATACATTTTAATTTCGAAATTCTTCACCTCATCAAGCAGTAAGCCCAATCCTGGTGCCTTTGGTACATCCACCTGTTTCAAAGAAAATCATCACTGGGATTACATTTTATATATATTTACATTATATATATATATATATATATATATATATATATATATATATATATAAGGATGTAAATAATGGAAAGGACATTGTGTTTGATTGAACTTGGAATAGTTTGTGCTTTATTGCACATAAAGCCATGTTTTACTGTAAAGTAATGACTAACTGTATTCTTATATTGTTCTCTATAACAATTTTTTATATCCATGGAACAAATGTTATAATACATAACTGTAGTATTTAGGGTTATATGGACTGTACATATTGCCCTGGAGAGCTCAGTGGTTAGGGCACCTGACAACTAATGCAGGGGTCCCGGGTTCAATTCCCAGTCCAGCCCAAAATTTTTTCCTCTCCTATACTACAGTGGTACTGTTGACCTTCTCAGTGCAGGTTGTCGTGTCAGGGGTGAAAAGAATCTGTGTTGTGTATTTGAGGGCAAAGACAATGTAAAAAGGGAGGAATGTAGCAGCCTGACAGTTTCAATCACCAGTACAGCCCAAAATGTTCTCCTCTCCTATTCTACATAACCATATTTCAATGTTTAAATTTATTCTATCACTAGAAACTAAAACTGTGTTCTATGGTCTAATAACCATGTTTTAGTGCATAACTATGCTATACTGTATAATTATGATTTAGTGTATACTAACCATGTTTATTGTATAGTTAAACATTATTCATTTGTATAGGCATATTTTACTGACAATGTAGAACCAGTTTTAATGCATAATATGCATGTTTTATATCAAGTTTTATTACAGATGCTTCAAAACCATGATTTTACTTTTCAAGTTGACAGGATTGAAGCACTCAACTGTGACTAAACTCACCTTTTCTGGTCCCCATGCTAACTGAAGTACATCCTCCTTGCAGTAGCCTTTCACTATTGCGACCATCAGTCCTTAAAACAGTTAATATACTGAACATTTGTATAAAAGTGAAAAATCTCACCTAAAAGTTATATATGTATCCAGTATCTTTTCAGACACTGCAGTTTTCAGAATGCATTTCAATGGGTTTACTATTTCATCTGACATACCTACTTTGATAATGACAAACTACAATATAGTATAGTTATACTCCTGAAGAAGTAAAAAAAGTAGTCTATGTACCTATCATTTTCCTGATATGATGTAGCATGAAGCTTTGGCCTCGAACTTTACATGTAACAAATTCTAGACCCTCTCTGATATAAGGCTGTCCACACTGAAATACAAGCAAAACACATGTTGTCACCAAGACACAAATAGAATTAATGTTTGTCACCAAGACACAAATAGAATTAATGTTTGTCACCAAGACACAAATAGAATTAATGTTTGTCACCAAGACACAAATAGAATTAATGTTTGTCACCAAGACACAAATAGAATTAATGTTTGTCACCAAGACATAAGCAACATGGACATTTGTAACTGACATAAACAGCATGAACATTTGTAACCAAGACCCAAGTGACCACATCAAAGTGGAAGGCCTTCCCCAAGCAGTTTCTTAACCTTCACATTTCACTTAAAATAAGCAGTTCCTTAACCTTAACCATCAACAAGCCTCATTAGTATGCATGTCTCATTTGCATAAGAGTATTCATCTACCAGTTTCTTAGTCTTCAGAGTTCCTTAGCAGTTTTCCGGCAGATTTAAATTAGATACTTCTACAAGCCTTCATCCATGAGTATTAATTTGAACTGCTTAAAAAACTGCTAAGGAACTGCTTACTTTAACCTTTGACCCTATTCACTGTGCCATATATGGAATACCATACTGCTTATTTTTACTCACTGTGCTATATATGGAAAACCAAAGTCTAGAAAACTGCTTATTTTTGTCAAAGTGCAAAACAATTACTAAACTGCTTACAAATAACATTCACAATTTACAAAACAGCAATATAAATAAGAATTAATTTCTTGAGAGGAATGATTGTACAAGTTCAAGCAATTTATTTGAAACAAACTAACAACCATATAAAACAAACTACTATCAATCCTTAGTTAACACACTATAGGTAACAAACCACTAACAAATCACTAGAACATTGTGGACTGTAGATATCAAATTCCTAATGTATCATGATAAATAATTAACAAACTCCTAACAAAGACAATATTGAAACAAATCAATTACACTGTGAAATGTGATAAATCTTGAGTGCACACATGAAGAATTCACATATATGATCATAGTAAATCCTTTGAATCTTTCACTTGCTAGTTGCTAGATATTTGTTTACAATTATCACAGTTTCCTCTGCATCAACTCCACTGTCAGCTACATCCATAATTGTCATGATACACTGCAAAGTTTTACACTTCAAATCACCTGTACACTGTTACTTGTAATGAGAGTTTAAACAAATACAGTATCCATTTATAACAACTTACCTCAAAAGCGATTATGTACCGTTTTGCTTTCTGTTCTGTTGGTTTTCTGTAAGACAAGGAAATTATCAAAGTACTTCCTTAAAAAGATTTAATTTTTTTCTGTCCTTTACAAGTGTACAATGCTACTGAAGGTACAGTGACTTAATTATTTTACACTAGTATGGTTTGTATTTTCATTTCTCAGTATGAAATCATATCAAAATAATATTTTGATCAATAGTATTACAAAATATAATTGTCATATAACTACTCACACAACTATGTATTACATGGAATGTAATTAATTACTCTTCACTGCACACATAATTAAAGTCACTCTGGGGGCAAAGTCCAACATACATCAAGACATGTTATTTCACCTTTGATATGTACAAGATAGAGTCAAAGGTGGGAACAGGTGCTCAAAGTATCACTATGAACAATGATTAATTGTGTTTTGAGATTACACCTAAGCGAGCAGAATTAATTATGGTCAAAACAAGTATATTGTATTACTATAGGTGATACTGTTTCATTCATTCATTTTTTGCTTCATTATTGCACACTAGTAGTTAACAGTTTCATTAATTAATGAGAATTTACAATCTTACGAATTTATGCTGACTAGCATTTTCACCAAATGAATACCCGCATAATAATAGTAATTAACAGCATATTTTCATTATGGGTGTTTAATACAGCAGTACTACATCATATGTATGTAATAGCAGTACAGTAAGTATATTTACCATTTAACCCACTTCAGACAAATTTGTAGATTGGATAAAAGCTAATCACTCAACAACCCAAAATTTTTGATATCATATCTCTGTGCAGATATTTTAGAAACTGTGACATCACTTACAAATCATATAAAGCCCCAAAATTTCAATATATCATCTCCGTGCCAGGATATATTGGTTTGATAGCTACTGTAGCTTTCAATGTATGTCTGCATTCAGTTCTAACACACATGATTTGATTATTTAACTCGAATGTTATTGCATCTTTAACTGTGATGTTTTGATATTGTGATTATATGATGTTCAATGTGATACATGTATATGGAATTCAATTTGAATATCTAATGATGTTTATCAAAGATGTTTCTGAAATTGGAAAAAAAAATTCTGAAGGTCTTCAGCAGGATAAATTTGTCACACAGTCAGTTTGGGACATAATACAGTCATCCAGGGTGTGAAATGGAAATCTGTACTGGGACTTGGCTCCCCCCTACCCAATACAGATTTCCATTTCACACCCTGGATGATTCCATATTATGTCCCAAAACTGACTGTGTAACTAATTGTTCAATGTACTCCTATTTATTTCATATTTATACCCATCCACTGGAATAGCTTAATTTGTTTTCAAAAATGCATTCATAGAATTAACTGCCAAAACACTGTCATTCTGCTACATCAAAATAATATATATCACACTGGACTGACCGACTTTTTACAAACACAATTCTATCATTAAAAAAAACATACCCAGACTTCAGAAAATCAGATAGTATGTTGTGCTACTTACATGCCTGAGGTGAAATTATGGAAGTTGTGGGTTCCAGCATATAACTTTAAGACATCATTCACGTGTGTCAGAATTTCCTCTGTGTAAGAATTATTATTAAATCAATACATTACAACAAAAATAAGCAACCATCACAACTGAAAATGAAGTATTAAAATACCCTCTGTTAACATTTACACATATAAATTGGCAGAACTTTAAAGCCTTTACAAGAGATTTGAATTTTTAAAGTTGCCATAGAAACATGCCTCATGAATTATGCCAGCTATGTTAGGAACTTTCATGTAAGTTTAAGCTTTTCTGGCCCTGTGGTTGTTAAGATTTTTAGATGACTTCACCCTATTTTGGATTTTATTGACTATCTCTCTTTCGGAAAGAGCATGGCCCTTCATATGAATAAACTTGAATTTCCATTACCTAACAATGATATGTGTCAAGTTAGTCCAGTGGTTCTTGAGAAGAAGATTTTTAAACTATGCAACAAAATTTTTATTAAAATGTCTACTTCTGTAATCCTAATTATGTCTACTTCAAAAATGGTGTGGCACTTCATCTGATTAAACTCTCTGCCCAAGCAGGTTTTGTGGCAAGTTTGGCTGAAATTAGTCATGTGGTTCTTGAAAAGAAGTCGAAAATGTTAGAAGTTTATGGAAAAACTGAAAACTGACAAATTGTGATCAGATAGGCTTACTAGAGCTTTCAGCTCAGGTGAGCTAACAAGATAAATTAATGAAAAATCATATAATACATATGGGATGAGTTTACATTCCCTATCAAAATCATTTTTAACTTATCCACAAAAATGACCTTGACTTTTCATATACAGTTCTCAAAATCATTATCTATATAAGAACAATCTTCTAGTTATAATAATCAAGGTGTTTATGAGTAATACAGCATATTATTTACATTTACTGATATTTTGTCCGATATTATATATATTTTAACTAACTGTAAGGTAAAAGGAGGGTAACAGTAATTTTGTGAGCCCCAAGAGATGAAATGTACCCATTAAAAAATTCCATTCATGTCTAAACAATGTTGGTGCATCTAACTTGCAAACATTACATCATTTGTAGTAAGGTGTAGATTTTAAATTAATGCATGAAGTAATGCCACATTAAGTGCATTTTATGTATATTCTTTCATATTTCTCTCACCTCTAAATAAAATATTTTCAATATATTTGAAAATGTTTCTTAGATTTAATTATCTCATTTGATCATCCTGTACATACTCATCAGTATCATTTACATTGTCAACAGCATTCATTATTCATCATCATATATAATACACTGTTCAATGTATTGTGTTACACATAATGCATTATTACTTTCTTGTTTCTTTTTACTGCATTGTTAAAAAAGGTCTCTTTGAGCCCAAGGTATCTATACCTGTGTGGTCACTTTCAGACATGTGATTAAGGTCAGGTGGTTCTCTAAACCAATAGTTTTATTTAATTTCTATTCCCTATACTATATAATAAACTACAGAAGCCAAGTAGCCACAGTTGTCATTTCTGACATTGATCAACAAAATAATCTACGGCTATTACACATTGACTGTAGCTTAATGAAATCACTTTGTGTTGGCAAATCAAGTATCAACATGATCATCAAGTATCAACCTGAGAGTTGTTGTTTAGAGAAATTCAAACCAACATTTGAACAGCAGTTAACAGGTTTTAAAAATGATGATTGGTCAATACTACTTCCTAGGTAAATTTCCCACAGCATGTCAAGATTTATAGACAGACAAGTTTTTCTGTACCATTGCATAGTTGACATATTTTTTTTTACCTATCTCCCATTCCATACACGATATATAATTCTACCTGTTACTCTGTATCCCTCTGTGACATTCTGAAAATATAAAAGTAGAACCTTTCATTAAGTAAGACCATAAGTTTCTTTAAATGCATACCTAGTGTACTATTTGCATGTAATTTTAAAATTATTTCTGAGATCTGAAAAAAAATATTTTGTTTATTTAATTGTTATTTAATGTCCCAATCTAGGATTTTTCACTTAATACAGAGATGTTACCTGATTTAGAATACTTTGATGCATCAAGTTTTACCTACAGTGTATGCATGCCATAGTGATTGAAGCTATGAGTGAGAGGTTTTTTTTAATATACCACAGCCTACTATGACAGCAAATATAGGAGATAAATTACATTTAATGCTGATGTGTTTCATGAAGTTTGCCAGCATAGAGCATCACAGTTTATGCCTTTATGTATTTTCAAAAGTGATACTTATTTAAACCTCAAAAAGGGTCTTTGGGGGTCAATTCTGAGATACAGACTTTTATACTACATTTCATTAAGGAAATCATATTAATGGAAATAAGCAAAATACATTAATTATTGCAGTTGTTTTAAGATGAATCTAGACAGCATAAGATTTTTAAAATTTCAATGCCGTCACCTTTTTTCTGTATTTCAGAAAAAAAAATTGTTTTGTATGATAATTCAGTTAATGCCAAATTGCTACAAAGAAGTATAATGACATCACACTATAATGACATGGAGTGAACACATGGAAACCAGACTGAAATTAATTTACAGAATCGAATTCTCCTTTAGGAATAAACTCACCATTTCCAACGGGGCAAGGGCATAAGTAGGTAAAACATACATGTAAGTGCGACCTGTGCACTGCGTCTTACAGTCAAAACCTTTCGTTGTTCTCTTAAACCCTGTGTTAATTTCAAAATACAGTACATGTATTCATATAAACAATTCCATGGAAAGGCTCATTTCAGATATTTTCTTTAAGTTGAAAATAATTGCTTCCTCTGTGCTGATGATGGTGAAATTAAAATTCATGAAAATTAGTTTACATTTATTACTGTAGTTCCCCATCCACAATATTTGTGGCTTTTCCTTTTCTTTATTTCAGAGCTAATTAAAAGAAGTGAACGTGGTTTCAGAATTTAATTCTCAGAAATCACTCATTCAAATTCAATACTTTTCTCCTTGAACTTTTTTGCTGAGTGTCTGTGTTTAACAGACATTAAATTTCACATCTACCACTTCAATTACTGAAAGCCCTGTAACAAACTGAATTTAAACAAGGTCGCCCTCACTCAAATACTAAGCCTTGCTGACATTTACTGACAAGGGATACAGTGAAATACAGTTACAGTGAACCGTTCCTGATTAATTCAAGCTTATAGCGAAGTGATTTTTATTCCCTGTAGTTTTGACAACACATTATAAATTTAGATATAACAAATTATGTTTATTAACTTTGCTGTAAGTATGTTTTATAGTACTGCAATATCCCCAATGTTTAACTTACATATATATGAACACCACATAAACAGTCATTAATAGTAAGAGTTTAAGCAGTACGTCGTTCCTTTATTTTACCGATTTTTCAATAGAAGCTTACCAAATATTCGGATCTGATCTGGGAGTAGCTGGTTCACCTTTTCTGTAAAGTTCTCCACATTTGTCACCATGTGAAAAACAAAATATGACAAATCATCTTATGAAGCATTCATTAATTCTGAGTAAAATCTAACTTACTTCCTGCAGATGCTCATGCATGTACCAAAATCAAATGCTGATCATTTAAAATAATAATATAACTTTATGGCTACAAAAAAGTGACATCAAAATGTCTATACACTGATACAAGAAATAATTAGACAATTCATACAATCTGCTATAATTGGGATAATTAACACATGCACAGATTTAAATGATTGTCAGCAACTTATGATTTAACTGTACCAAGTGAAAAATGTTTATGTCATTGTGGGAATTTAAAAAAAAAATATTAAGACACTCATCTTGAGAGAGAGTATATTACTAGCTGCTGAAACATGTTTGTCTGTCCTTGCTGCTCGCTGAAAATGCACCTACAAAAATAAGAAAACAAAAATTATGTGAACATTTAAAAAAAAAAAAAAAAAAATACACAGTAATTTCATAAAACTTTACAGAAGTAAGGCTCCATGCAGATTATCATGTAAATAATAAATTCCAAGTTTGACAGCATCCAACTTTAAAATTCATTTCTCTAACTACTTCTTTCTATTTCACATTGAATACAAATCAGTACACTGGGGTACCAGTCATTTTTACATGATTCAGTTTGCTGGATTTTTATATTTATATTGTCAAATCAGTGAAATATAATTTTCAAGAACTTTCAATTTGTTCTACACTACATATGTATACAAAATTATTCACAAGACCTTTCTAATACTGTTGTGTGATTCAACGTAGGTAACTTCACAAATTTACACAAAAATAGAGTTTTCATCAATATGTGGGCTTTACATTATCGTTACACCAGAACACTGCTAGCCATTCCCTATAGTTTGCATTAGGTATATAATTGCATCATTTGGCCACATAAAATTATTTTTCTGGTTTTCAGGTCAATTTTCTGAAATATATGAAAGGTAAGGAGGTTATTTTCTTTTTATCAGCAATAAAATACATGAGGGGGGTATTTCTTCTAAATATCTAACATTAAATTAATACAACACAGAAATAGCTCTAATAATGAACAGCCATCTGAGAAGCCCAGTGTATTAACAGTCTAAGAAAGACTGATTGTAAGTTTTTATTATGTCCTGCTGAGAATTTTCTCTCATTTTGAGACGTCACCAGTTGTGGGTGAAGTACCACAAATTTAGACTTATGCTTAGTGCTCAGGGTCATAGCAGTGAGGGTTGTTTAACGTGTCATTATAGCCTACAGGACTTCCATTTTAAGGTCACATCCAAAAGACCAGTTATTCTCACTTCTAAATGCTGAGTGTTTGGTGAAGGAGCAATCACTACCTATGTTAATGTCTTACATTTGATGCAGCCATGACACAAGTAGGGCTCAAACTCATGACTATGGCTGGACCAGGAATTGAATCTGCGACCCCTGCATTACTAGTCAGGTGCTCAAACAACTGAGTCTTGCAGGACAATATCCATGGATTTTACAGCCCAAACCACTACATGCATATTCATAGCTTTCATGTAGAAATATATAAGAACAAAACTGGTAAGTTAAAGAAAAAAATTAAGTGTCATTTCTGTGTTATTATGGTAATATATACTACAACACCAGGTTTACTGTAGTGTTCTTAAGTTATGTTGTACGAGGGTTGTTCGATATGTTATGTGTATTGTACGAAATCTCAAAAGCATTCCACTCAAATAGTGAAATGAACATTAAATCCCTTCAAAGTATTCTCTGCAATTTGAAATACAGAGTATGGTGGGTGTGGCAAGATGGTAACATTCTCCAACTTCAAAAATTGCTTCACAAGTTCAGATGTAAGTGATGGAGCATAATCATGAATTAGACGAACATGCCTAAATCATGACACAGGGCATCATTTATGATAATATTTCTTGAACTTTTTTAGTATAACATCTGGGTAACACCAACCTGTAACACTTTTGCTCTTTGGCACCAGAATTTGTACAGCTATACCATCACATGAGAAGAATATACAATAGAGAACCTCCTTTGTGCTTATGGTTCTTTTGGCAACTACAAGTCTTCTACCGTGTTTAGATAGCCATATTTTGTTTCCAATTTTTCTTACAGTTCGAAATAGTGAACCAATGTTTCGTCACCAGTAACAATATTTGCAAATTGTCCTTGGTCATCTGTCAATATATGCGGTATCCATCTGGCAGAAATCTTTCATATTTTCAAAATACGCTTCAAAATGAAATGCACCCAAAATAGCGACGTGCCAACACTTTAGCAATGTCATGTATCATGTACCTGCCATCACTTTCAATTATTTCCCTGACTTTCGAGACATTTGTCTTGCCTGTTAGTCACAGGTCGGCCAGATTTTGCTGTATCTTTGGTGGACTCTGTGCCAGTCAGAAATTTCTTTCTCCACCTACCAACTATCTCATAAGATAACTTATCAGACCCATAAACTTCACCCAATTCAGTAAAAATCTGCATTACCAAATGACTGAATTTTGTGCAAACCTTTATATAATTTCGTCAATATTCTCAATCCATTTCCCAACCATTTTTACAACAGTGGTCATCGAATGACTCTATTGAAATGACTATATGTGGAGCTGAAGGCTCGTGTTTATACCATTGGAAAGGTATTGAATAGAGCTATTCAAGCATATCATCATCCATGAAATTGTGCTAAGCGTTATCATGCTGTGGTACAACACACATTACATATCGAACAGCCCTTGTATACTTACAATGCCAAGCTTATAATAGGTTCTTAAGTTATTATGTTGTACACTTCCAAAACCAGTTCTGAGTTATATCTGTTACATACACACATCAGGTTTATCGTTGTGTTCTTGAGTTTTATTCATTATATACTTAAAACATTGGGTTTATTGTTGTGTTCTTGAGGTTTTTTTTCTGTTATATACTTACAAAACCAGATTCATTATAGTGTTCTTAAGTTTTTTCTGTTATATACATACAACATCAGGTTTATCATTGTCTTCTTCAGTTTTTTTTCTGTTATATACTTGCAACATTGGGTTTATCATTGTGTTCTTGAGTTGTATCTCTACTATATACTTATAACACCAGGTTTATCATACCTATAACACCAGGTTTATCGTACCTATAACACCAGGTTTATCGTACCTATAACACCAGGTTTATCATACCTATAACACCAGATTTATCATACCTATAACACCAGATTTATCGTACCTATAACACCAGGTTTATCGTACCTATAACACCAGGTTTATCGTACCTATAACACCAGGTTTATCGTACCTATAACACCAGGTTTATCATACCTATAACACCAGGTTTATCATACCTATAACACCAGATTTATCATACCTATAACACCAGGTTTATCGTAGTGTTCTTGAGTTAATATTTTTTGATATACTTACAACACCAGGTTTATCGTAGTGTTCTTGAGTTAATATTTTTTGATATACTTACAACACCAGGTTTATCGTAGTGTTCTTGAGTTATTATTTTTGATATACTTACAACACCAGGTTTATCGTAGTGTTCTTGAGTTAATATTTTTGATATACTTACAACACCAGGTTTATCGTAGTGTTCTTGAGTTATAGCATTAACACTCAGTAGTGCCTTTAGTATCTCCTCCTCGATAGATGGATAAGGTGGGTTTCTACAAAATCAGTAATGTAGATATAAACATATAGGAAATTAAATGATTTGAACATTTTTTTTCTATTGAATTCAATTCTACATGTGGGATTCTATTTCATAATATGCTTGTGGAAATGGACCATCTTTTTGTCTGAGATTTGAAATGATGTTGTTCATTACAATAGCAAAATTACCAGTAACCTGGCTACTATGTTAATGACTAGTATTTTTACCTGGCACAGTGTTTTATAGTATGTTTGACTAATAAGGGGATACACCACATAATGGAGTTGAAGTCAAAGGTCATTTGGGAAATATTTCAAACCTCTCTGGGAGTGAAATTTACAATATACAGATCAGCAGCCATGCACAGAATACTCACTGATCAAACAGAATTTACAAGAGTTCCTGAAATGATTCATAATACACTGTCACAAACTTATGTAGGGTGTTTTATGTAAGCCATGAGTTGTACAACTTTATTCATGTTGGTAGCAGCCATTATCTAGCTGAGACTTACTTTCTTTGTATTGCATGAGGAAAAAAACTGTGACCAAAAGTAAACAATCAAACCAAGAGCACTGTGTGTTAAATATCTGCCCAAAATTGACTAAGCTCCACAACCTGTATTTTTTTTTTTTTAAATATCAAAGAAAATTAGAAATTTGTTGGGAATCAAAATTCTTGCAATATACACATCTTTTGAGTTATTTACAAAGGCTTTAGCTTTATAACTGTGAGAGGAGTTCAATGAACAAACCATGTACTCTTTGTAATACTTTCTCACAACTGACTAAGTTCAACAATCAGTAATTTTCTCAAATAATGAAGAAAATCAAAATTCTTGCCACATGCACATCTTCAATATCCACAACAGCACTTTGTAAAATAAGAAGGTCCTCACTTGAAAACTGTGAGAGGAGTTAACTGCACAAATCATATAACTTCCCTCTCCCCTCCCATGTAAAACAAATCTCAAATAAAGGGACAAAACTCCTTCAGAAGAGGTTGAAATGGATTAAATTGCAGCATGAGCTAGAGTGACCCACAAAGATGCTACATGTATATGTAGTACATTTCAGCTTCATATGTGACAGACAAATGAAAATAAAAACAGATAACCCCAAAAAGAGGGACAGAAAGATGTATTGACATCGCTCTACCATAATATGTCCCAACTAAAGACAGGCTAATAAAAAGGGTAGAACACATGACTGATACACATAACATTTAAGTATTTGTATTTCCAAAGGAAGTTGGCCATTATGATGCACCATTCTTCCATCTCTATGTTTTAATATTATTAGGATAATCTGGTGTGGCACACTTTCTAGCTATAAACCTTAATTGAATGCATCTGTGTTTCATAGCGAATAATGTTTTGCCCAGCACAATCAGAGTTTCCAAATCTATAGCTACAGTACTGGTGCATCTGTTAATGTTATTATAGTACTAGAACATCTGTTACGGTTATTATAGTACTGGGGCATCTGTTAGTGTCATTACAGTACTAGAACATCTGTTAGTGTTATTATAGTACTAGAACATCTGTTAGTGTTATTATAGTACTGGAGCATCTGTTAGTGTTATCGCAGTTCTGGAGCATCTGTTAGTATCATTACAGTGCTGGAGTATCTGTTAGTATTATTATAGTACTGGAGCATCTGTTAGTGTTATTGCAGTTCTGGAGTATCTGTTAGTGTCATTACAGTACTGGAGCATCTGTTAGTGTCATTACAGTACTGGAGTATCTGTTAGTGTCATTACAGTGCTGGAGTATCTGTTAGTGTTATAGTACTGAAGCATCAGTTAGTGTCATTACAGTGCTGGAGTATCTGCTAGTGTTATTATAGTACTGAAGCATCAGTTAGTGTCATTACAGTACTGGAGTATCTGTTAGTGTCATTACAGTGCTGGAGTATCTGTTAGTATTATTATAGTACTGGAGCATCTGTTAGTGTTATTGCAGTTCTGGAGTATCTGTTAGTGTCATTACAGTGCTGGAGTTCTGCTAGTGTTATTATAGTACTGGAGCATCTGTTAGTGTCATTACAGTACTGGAGTATCTGTTAGTGTTATATGGCTTTCCTTCTAGCTCTGGATTGTGATATTAACTGTTTAGTTCAGTTGTACAGCCTGTCCAGTGATGACGTTAGATACACTGTACATTGACACCCTTCTAGCTCTGGCTAGTGAGAAAAACTGTTCATTTGTTCGAGCACTTGACCTCCATGCAAGTCCTAGGTTCAAACCCAGTAGAGGCAAATGTTATCTCTGTTACATAACTGTACAACAATATATATATATGTGTGTGTGTGTGTGTGTGTGTGTGTGTGTGTGTGTGTGTGTGTGTGTGTGTGTGTGTGTGTGTGTGTGTGTGTGTGTGTAATGTAATCCCTATATATTACACATGGTACTGGAGAACATTCTGGTTTCAGAATCCAGATGATCAGTTTATCTGTACTTCACTTGTATGCTGACAAAATACCACCTTCAAAACAGAATCTTGTCTATTTCAAATATGCTGGGTAACCAAACTATTTTGCGTTACAAAACATCTGGAATGTCAAATTTTATACACTACAATTCAGTAATTGTAATTGTAATTCAATAGATTTATATAGCGATCTATTGACCTGCGTCTTCTAAAGTGCTTTACATATAACATAATAAAATATATGTGAACATACGTTATACATGTGAATAGAATAAAATTTAGCGCCTTATGTAATGAAATAATTACCATGCATAACAACATATAAAACAACCCTTAGGAATAATTAAATACATATAAAGGATATAATCATAATACTAAACTACAGGGTTTTTTGGTTTTTTTTTGTAAAGTAATTCATTTGAGTAAAACAATCACAAATTAAAAGCTAAAAGTAGATATCATATTGTTTAAATAATTTACATGTACCATGTAAGCACATGGCAAGATATGTAGCGTATTAGTACTGAGAGATTTAAATTAAAATCGATTCAAGAATAGAAATGGCTGGGTTGCTTTAAAATGTTATCTATGATGGAGACAGTAGTATCACTCATTTGATACCATGCTGAATTTTGGGGAATGTCTATTGAAAAACCTGTAAGTGGTGTTGAAAACACAAAACAAGTAGTATCATCTATTCACAGTATGCATAGAAAATTACAAAGTTCAACTATTTGTAATATTTTTCAAAAAAATCTGAGCAAATTCAAAAAGTTACTTGCACATCTTCAATGTGTCTAAAACAAATGCACAAGGTCTGAAGGATGCCAAGTCAAAGCTGTAAGAGGAGTTATTTACACAACGCAGGTACTGTCTGTTTAAAAAAATGCTGAAAAAATGGCAAAATTCAAAAATGTCCAAGCACTTCCAAAATGTCACATGCACATCTTCAATGTGTCCATAATAACTGTACAAAGTTTGGAGAATATCTGCCTAAAGGTGAAAGAGGTGTTTATTACACAAAGTAGGTACCATCTATTCAAAAGATGCTGAAAAAATTATGAAGTTCATGTATATTTTTTGAAAAATGTCTGAGCACTTCCAAAAAGTCACATGCACATCTTCACATACATGTTATGCAACCCAGCCAAAAAATGATGCAAGAATATAGAAATGGTTGGGTTGCTTAAAAATATGTTATTTATAATGGAGACAGACTTAGTATCACTCATTTGCTACCATGTTGCATTTTGAGGAATGTCTCCTTGGAAACCTGTGAGAGGTGTTAAATATACAAAGCAGATACCATCTATCAACAGTATGCAGAGAAAATTACAAAGTTTAACTATTTGTAATTTTTTCGAAAAATGTCCGAGCACTTCCAAAAAGGTCACATGCACATCTTCAATGTGTCCATCACAACAGTGCAAAGTTTGAGGAATGTGAGGCCAGAGGTGAGTGAGGAGTTCATTACACAAAGTAGGTACCCTCTATGAGGATGCCCAGCGCCCTGCATTCCTGATGTATGCGGTGCAACCTGACCAAATAAATATACATGTACTTAATAAACACACCTTTGAATCCCATGATATCCTTTGCCATTATACGCTATCAGAACAGCTACTTTTCTTTTTGTATTGGGGTTACCTTGCATCTGAGGAACAGGATCCTTAAGAAAAAAACATGAATCCATATATCAACATCCTGTATATAGGTCATCCAATCTTAATGGTCGACCACCTTACTATATTCACAATGTCCTGATACACTAAAATATGTTATAAACTTTGATTAAAATAAGCAGTAACTAACTATCATGAATTCTTTCTGAAATTACTTGCCTACCTTTTTACAGTGTTTCACTTTTTTTGATGATTCTAATCCATCCTCTGCTTTCCGTTTCTACATTAAAACAAAAATTCGATTTTGACAAGTTCCCTTATTTGCAACTTTTGCAATCAAAATGATTTTTTTTTTATCTTTATGTCATTTCAAACAAAGTAGAAACCATAAATTTATAACATTAGAACAGTACATTACAGCTATAGACCGTCTCACAGTACATTACAGCTATAGACCGTCTCACAGTACATTACAGCTATAGACCGTCTCACAGTACATTACAGCTATAGACCGTTTCACAGTACATTACAGCTATAGACCGTCTCACAGTACATTACAGCTATAGACCTTCTCACAGTACATTACAGCTATAGACCGTCTCACAGTACATTACAGCTATAGACCCTCTCACAGTACATTACAGCTATAGACCGTCTCACAGTACATTACAGCTATAGACCTTCTCACAGTACATTACAGCTATAGACCGTCTCACAGTACATTACAGCTATAGCTCTCTCACAGTACATTACAGCTATAGACCGTCTCACAGTACATTACAGCTATAGCTCTCTCACAGTACATTACAGCTATAGACCGTCTCACAGTACATTACAGCTATAGACCTTCTTACAGTACATTACAGCTATAGACCTTCTCACAGTACATTACAGCTATAGACCTTCTCACAGTACATTACAGCTATAGACCGTCTCACAGTACATTACAGCTATAGACCCTCTCACAGTACATTACAGCTATAGACCGTCTCACAGTACATTACAGCTATAGACCGTCTCACAGTACATTACAGCTATAGACCGTCTCACAGTACATTACAGCTATAGACCGTCTCACAGTACATTACAGCTATAGACCGTTTCACAGTACATTACAGCTATAGACCGTCTCACAGTACATTACAGCTATAGACCTTCTCACAGTACATTACAGCTATAGACCGTCTCACAGTACATTACAGCTATAGCTCTCTCACAGTACATTACAGCTATAGACCGTCTCACAGTACATTACAGCTATAGACCTTCTTACAGTACATTACAGCTATAGACCTTCTCACAGTACATTACAGCTATAGACCTTCTCACAGTACATTACAGCTATAGACCTTCTCACAGTACATTACAGCTATAGACCGTCTCACAGTACATTACAGCTATAGACCGTCTCACAGTACATTACAGCTATAGACCTTCTCACAGTACATTACAGCTATAGACCCTCTCACAGTACATTACAGCTATAGACCGTCTCACAGTACATTACAGCTATAGCTCTCTCACAGTACATTACAGCTATAGACCGTCTCACAGTACATTACAGCTATAGACCCTCTCACAGTACATTACAGCTATAGACCGTCTCACAGTACATTACAGCTATAGCTCTCTCACAGTACATTACAGCTATAGACCGTCTCACAGTACATTACAGCTATAGACCTTCTTACAGTACATTACAGCTATAGACCCTCTCACAGTACATTACAGCTATAGACCTTCTTACAGTACATTACAGCTATAGACCCTCTCACAGTACATTACAGCTATAGACCTTCTTACAGTACATTATAGCTATAGACCTTCTCACAGTATAATATTACAACTATTGTCCTTCTCACAGTATAATATTACAACTATTGACCTTCTCACAGCATAATATTACAACTATTAACCTTCTCACAGTTCATAACATTTATTACATCAAGAAGACACTGTGAGAAGTCTCTATATAGTTAAAAAAAATGAGGGAAGGGGGGAGGGGGAAATAATGACTGTGTTCTAACATGACAGGGAAGATCCTCAAAGGTTAATGAATATAAATTTGTTTGATAATGAGTTGATGCCTGGCTAGTACATGTACTATTTATAATAATGGTATTTCAAGCTATTTCCTGTCAAATATGATAACAAGGCAATATTTCTATTCTGCCCTTGAGCTAGCTTCCTTTCATTTTTTTTTTCATTTTGTAGCTCCTACTCGAGAATTTTCCATTTATGTAGAAATATTACTGGCTGTAGGTGAAATGCCACATTTTGACCTATGCATGGCACTCAAGCCTATAGCAATGAGAGTTCTTTACTGTTCCAACTCCTACATGTATTGAAACATGATACATCCGTTATTAAAGTTATATCTAAAAGGCATGCGACTTAGACACCAATCACACATTGATTTTGATGATCCTAGTCTTAGTACATTATAGGAGTGCTTTCCTTCATGATTAGCCATGAAAGTATGATATTTTGACCTTGAGAAATAAGAGCTATCTTCCTTTCACCATGGGGAACATGTATCCCAAATCTGATTTTCCAAGCCTTTTTAGTACTCTTTCTTTAATCTTCCACAGGATGCTGATGGATGAACAGATCGATACACAGTATCACTATATACTGTAAAATTTCCCATGTAAATTTTACACTGACCTTTGGTCTATGACCTTGAAAAGCATCAGGCTTATTCCCCTAATCATAACAAATATTCCAGGTTTCATGATCCTAGCCTTCAAAGTACTGTCTTATCTCATTTGTGTGGTGTATATCGCTAGTGTGATATACCATAGCTTTATCAAACGCCCATTGATTAAAGCACTTCCGGTCCGAACTACTTTTGAGATCATCCCCACTTCAATATTCCCTAGTTTGTTTTCCTGTTTATTAATAGAATAAACGATAAAAAAAACCCATAAAATTATTTTTTTTTATCTTTTCGAAAATTTTCATCAAATTAAAGTATGCATAATAACTAAAGCCATTCCAGACGTAACAAATATGAACATACAGTATATACTTGGCCTGACCATGTTGTTGTCTCGGGAGGTCCTTTTTGACTTTTCAAAAATATTGTAACTCGAATAACAAACACTTTGATCACTAAAATCACTGTTTTATCTAAATTAAAGTAATATCATTCTACTGTCATTTGATCGTTGATGTGATTTCAAAATGTCACAGCCAAAACTTTCCAAGTATGTCAAGATGTTATGTCAGCAAAATAAATACTCAGTAAAGAAATACAATAGTTTAATAAAAAAAATGGAGTAATTAAGTACCATGTTTAATCATTTAAATGCCTTCCAAGAAATTCATTTACAGGCATGAATAAAAATCTGTGTAACTGTATATTTATTGCACTATAATTTTTCTTGTGTAGGAACACAAACAAGCACGACTGTCGCCAATGATGCATCTGGAAAGATTTAAATTAGCTGTTTTGTTGTATTGGGAATCATCTCAAAACTAAAGTGATAGAAAGAATGAATGAGATGAATGGAATATCTATAATTGTGTAAATTGATATTTTCTCTATCCAACTCGTTGAAATAATGATTTATTTGCTCGGCAAGCTTATCAAATAAATACACCATATCAACTCACTTGATAGAGCAAATATCAAATCATGAAATATAGATATCCCCTATTTATCTGACACACAAGATGCTGAGATATGCACAGATACACTGCACCATACCATATGACCTATCCATGATGAAGTGTAAATCAAACAAATCAAGAGAGATAATTCCAAATGACCACACTAGGATTCAAAGTGGGTCCCTTAATTATAGTTTTCAAAATCATCTACCAATGGGGTTTATAGTTTTAGATTGACAGCGTCTGGCACCTTAACATATATGTCACAAAACTTATAATCATGTACAAATACAAGCTTATTTCCCTTTATACTAGTTATATATGTCAGAGCTCATGTCTTCTATCCATGCTACGAGTTAACTTTTCCAGCAGATTTCAGTACACTCCGAGGTATAGAAGTGGGCTGTTTTGTTCCAATTACTTGACAGCCTAGGGTTGTTTTGTACCTACTTGTTTCACCACTATAGTATGTGCTAGCACAGAGTGGTTTCACCCCAATTATGTACATGTATACTCTGCAATACAGTAGGTAGAGTGTACATATATTTCATTAAAAAAGTTGTCAATATCAAAGAAAGTTGTTCTATACAAAGAGTTATATACTTAAGAGCTTATAAATATCATTTTCAATACATAAACATTTAATTACCTTTCATTATATTTATAGGAATGAACAAGTATTTGGTACAAAACAACTCGGAGTGAACATGCAATGTTTAGATATTCTCTTTAGAGAAGTGGACAGGCATAGCCTACATCCAATTCTCTACACAAACCTACACATTCTGGTTCGGGAAAACATGTCAATTCTGGAATCAGTGATGGTTTATGTGTCGTACGATTACGATCTACGATTGGTTAGTGAAATGGTCGTCTGGCATAACGTTGGTTGAAGCATAACCCGTCACCGATTCCGGCACTTAAACGATTTCCAGAATCAAAACATTAAGGTTTAGCAAGAGAACTGTGTGTTGGCTATGCCTGTTCACTTCTCTAAGGAAAATCAGAGAGGAGGCCTAGTAATCGGGTTCTGGTGTGTAAATAGATTTTATCGGTTACACGATTGACTATACCATATCGGCCACTGTGACGACTTCACTCATCTTAGGTATGTAATTCCACAGCTTTTTTAATCTCCTTATCATACCAATACCATGCACCAACTGGCAACTATTCCAGAATCATATGGCCATAAGCATTTTCACGTTTCAAGAAAAATACAGGAAATTCTAGTCACACGTTAAAATTAAAGTTACTGAAAAACATTTATTATTCCGGTAACAAACCTATTTTATATTATAGCCAACACAATCTCTCCCATTGTGTAACAATCCGAAATTCAATTTCTGATTATTTTTATGTAATTCATTCCCACAGATATTGAATATACAATGCCTGCAAGACCACCAGATACATGTGCAACAGAAATATTTGATATTTGTAGTATAGTTTTTCAAAGTGAGGAAAGGGGGGGGGGGGGTGATTGATTGTATATTGTTTTTCGTCCCGCTTGAGATTTTTTCACTTATATGGAGACGTCACCATTACCGGTAAAGGGCTGCAAAATTCAGGCCTCTGCTCGGCGCTTACGGCTTTTACGCAGGGAGGGATCTTTATCGTGCCACACCTGCTGTGTCATGGGGCCTCGGTTTTGCGGTCTCATCTGAAGGACCGCTCCATTTAGTCATCTCTTACGACAAGTAAGAGGTACTGAGGACCTATTCTAACCCGGATTGGAAGATGACTTGTCTAAAATTCTTAATAAGCAACATAAATAAAGGGGGGGGGGGGGCTTCAAAATACTAAATTTTCATAAGAGAAAGGGGGAAGAGAATTTGGAAAATCCTTCCAGCTAAAAGCTCCCTCCCTGATTCTAAGTTTCTGATTTGGCAACCATGGTTCCACTGGGGGAATACACACAAATAACAAGCATGACTTGTTAAATGAGGACAAAATGAAAACCACGGCAACATGTATATACAAGAATACAAAATACAGTACTGCTATTTATATACAAAATAAACCATACTAGACTTGCTCAGGTCCCTACATAAACCGGCGAAGAAAAAAAAATGAGGCAAGTATGCTATCGTTCTGGCCATTTTTATAATATATTCAAATTGTTCAAATCCTTGACGTATAACACACGAATTCAAAAATTCCATAAAAGCATGAAATACAATAAATACATACATGCACAAAGTAAACGTGGATTCTGTTCTGACACAATAAAAAAAAAAATCCGATCATTTATAAAACGTTGCAAAATTATAAAAATCTTGATTTATATATTCGATATTCTTGATATACATGCGAAAAATTTGATTTATGTTCTATAATCTTAAAATTTATATATGCAAAAAAATTTATTTAAATTCGACAATCTTGACAATTATAATGGCATAGCTGCCATTGACGCCAAAACGCCTGGGCGTACACATCAATTTGACAGCAACAAAAACTGATTGTTAATTTTTCATTTTATTATGCATGATTTTTTTTTTTTTTTTTTTGCTAGAACAACTCATAAATGTAACCTAAAAGGCCTCAAAACCCACCAGGAGGGGGGATCCAGGAATTTGTGTAAGGGGGACGAAATAGGACGAGAGGTCTGGGGACCGCCCAAGGTCGATCCCCAACGGGTCCAGGGCAGCGTCCTGTTAGGGGGGCCAGGGGGGCGAAGCCCCCCGGAAGCTGACGGGTTTTCAGTATTATTGAAGCTTTTCCGACCGAAACTTTGAAGCGTTTCCTAAATGTGATCAAGTGTATTGAAAACATGACTTTTTTTTTTAGAATATAAAACAAAAGTAGCGTACCACAGTCAAATGGACAATTACAACTCTGATGGAAAAGGAAATGAAATTGCATGAACTTCTATTTATATTATTTGTCTCTGACTTTGAAAACAGTTTTGAATTATTGCATGAATTATAATTTTAGAATACACAGTTATCTTGTTCTTTCTTTTGTTTTACCAAATCTGAAAGTGAAATGCTAATTTAGTCCATGTTATGAATAAAAAAAAAAGAGAAGTACCAGGAGTGTGTGTTTTTATTTTTGTGGCAAGAAAAGCACAAATGCAACCCTCCATAATAAATATTTACAAAAATAAAATATTTGAATCTGATCTTTCAAAATGTTATATCACCAAAGAACTACGTCCACAAAACTCTAAATATCTGTTTTTGATCGTAAGCATTGCGACTGGTTATTACATGTAAACAGTTGTTAGTCTGACAAAGGATTGCACAGAAGCATTTTGCGCGGATTTCAGCGAGCAAATGTGTCGAAAACATTGTCGTAGTGGATCGCTATATCTGTATGTACATACAACAGAAGTAAAGCATTCAACCAGTCTTCATCCATTGTACTTCGCACCGGGTTCTTGATAAATTTAAGAGATGAGTTGGTCCTTTCCACACTGCTAGAGGTAACAGACGTAAGGAAAAGAAGGTACAGTATTTTGGTGGTATTTGGAAACATTAAAGAACAACTCAAGTCGGTTAGAGCTGACGATACGTCACAAGGTATGTTTGTTTGACCCTACCATAAAACTTTCCATAATTGGAATTCCTGTGTGAAAGCTGTAGGAGATGGTAAATCCTCTTTGAAGTATTCCAATATATCCTCTATTTTCTCTGGTCTAATACTGTCTATGCCAATGGGAATTAAACGTAAGGCCTGTGCCACACGTCCTGCCAAACTACTAAATCGTAAGCTGAGCTGTTGGATCATCATATCTAGAAATGGCAAGTATATTGCTCGTCTGAAGTAATCTTTAGGGTTATCACCTGGTGCATTATTGCGTTAGGTCTGCTTACCACAACGTTTTGGAATGGACAGATTTTCAATGCCGTTTATCGCAGACAGTTTTATACATTCCTCGAAAACTGAGTTATAAACATTATTTCGTGCTGTCGTAATGATTGTTGGTATGCATTCGACCATCCTGTAACCTTGAACAATATCTATTGTTGAGCCTTGAAGTTTTCTACTGATTCCTTTTATATATCCGAAAAAATGATGTACAACTGCAAAGGAAGCGATGAATGTAGAGTCTTTCATTTGGGTTAACAAACCATTAGCTTCAATAACGGCTTCCCTATCCCATCCTCTCTCCAAGGCTGAAATAGCTTCTAAGCAAGTTATTATAGGTTCATACATATCCATGAAATTTTCTAATGTAGTGTGTTTTTCAGTCCACCTCGCTTCGCAGAAAATTTTAATTTTTTTTTCTTTCTGTTATTTGGTCAGCATTTGATCTTCCATTGTTATATTAATCCACTGCTTTCTCGAGTCGTCTACTCCGCTTTGGAGAGTATGCAAAGAATATTCCAAGCTTTTTAAGAGTGTCCAACATAATGTGTATTTCTGAAATTGTACAACTTTTACAAAGTACCAAACTTAAGTCGTGACTGCAGCAATAATAGTTGGTGACTCTCTCGTAAATAAAGCTGCACAACCAACGTTTTTGCCCGACATGTTTCCAGCACCGTCCATCGTTTGGGACCTGTAGTTCTTCACATCTAGACCAACATAAAGATTTAATGATGTGCTGACAAAGTGACTGGCCTGAAACATCCTCTTTTTGTATAAAATCAAGTAAGCGTTCTACTGGCTTTCCATGAACGACATACCTCAATACTAGTCCAAGCTCTTCCCAGTTTCCACTATCTCTTACCTCGTCACATTGATAGCCGTAGAGAGGTCCAAATGGTTGGTTTTTAACGTCTTCGACTATTTTGTTTTGTATAAATGTTTTCACCCATAAAAGTAATTCATTTTGAGTCGTTTTTGATTTGTAGGTGGCATTTTTGGGACAATTTTTTAAATGTTCTTCTAACACATTGTCTCCTGATTCTATCGGAAATCTTATAAGTTCCTTAAAATTACCCATATTGCAATCTTTTTCAGCATCCTTTTGGGTATCGTCGTCACGATGACCTCTTAAGGCAATCCCTCGCCTACCACAAAATTTTATGCATTTCAAAATTGATTTAAGGATATTTCTGTTTTTCTCAATCAAAACTGCACTGTCTGAATTTATACTTGCGTCAATTCTTGTTGATGGGTCATCACACGTTTTAATAAAAGCATCAAATCTTGTTCTGGAGTCTAAATGATAGCTGCAATGCGAGCGATGTTTCAGATCCTCTACAGCATCTTTCCAGTTATTGTATGACTCGCTTATAAGCTTCCTGGGACGCCTATGAGCGTTGTCCGGTAATAATACACAGACTAAACAGTACATACCATTCTTCTCTTTCGAGTAACTGATAAAGTCAAATCTTTTAAATTATTCTCTGTTAAAATTTCTGCTAAATGTTCCAGACTTACAACGTTTATCAGTGTATGATCTAGACGGAATGTTAAATCCTAGTTTAGGAACTCTATTGTTGATCAGAGAGTACTTTCATATCAGTAGGACAGTTATTCAAATTTACATTGCCAATATCAAGAACTGATCGTTGAGATGATTGGACTGAATCTGAACAAGATAGAGTAGATTTTGGCTGAGATATAATCAGAATACCAGGAACATTGTTTAAGGACTGGTGTTCACTCCTGATGTCTTGACTGTTGTCATTTGGAAGCCGAGTTGGTTCCAGTTGAGTAGCTTCATCTGTTGTTTCACTGCTTTGAGATGTATCAGTCCGATTTGATGATGAATTTATTATTTCTACCACTTTGAGCTACAAACATTAAACACTTATCAAACCGCATTACTATAACTCATGGCCAAATATAGCTCTGCTCGTTTATAGAATTTTTGTAATTGACAGTTTTCCTGAGGTCTGTACGAGACATGCATTTAAATTATATAAAGTTACTTTTAAAACAGCCTCAAGGCACAGAAATTTAACGAAATTCGGTAAATGCTCTTTTTAGCCTTGACCCGGGCATACACATTTTGAAATTAGTATAAAAATCATATGCAATTTAAAATTGTTTTAAAGAAAAAACAAGATAAAACGAAATAAGGAAATAAATGAATCAATATCCAGTGCAAGCAAAAGAAAAAATTCTTTGTTTTTGGTATGAGTAAAGGGTACGTCGGATTAGAATTTGGTAAAAAAAAAAAAAAAAGAAGAAAAAAAAAAAAGAAAAAAAAAAAGAAGAATATCAAAGCCTTTGAATTGAATATTTGTCTTTCGAAGTTATGTACTTCTGTCACACTCTCACAGACTCGCCTTTTCGTCTGGAGACACATTCGTATGGAACAATGATTTGATTTTCGATAGAACTTCCGCCTGAAGATATTTTTCTGATTAAATTATTACCTTTTTAAATGTAATTTGTTTTTTATGTACACTAAATCATGTTGTTTAGGCAAATTTAAATTTCTATTACTTAGATATAATTTTAATTAAAGTCTTAAGTGTGGATCCGAATAAATTCTTGTGATTAACAAAGATTCATTCATTATAAGTTATCTGTAGCTTACTCAATATTGCACGAGTATCTCATATGTATAGAGAGTAAAAGCAGATAATAGTAGCAAACTCATGGAACATGTGGAAGTTTGCATATTGCATTTTTGTTATAATTGGAATAGGTGATATACCCTAAAGTTATCAAAAACAATTTACAAGAAACGTAAAAATTATGTTTAAAAATGTGGCTGCCGTTTTCAATTTTTCATGCATGGTATCTTTTCAACTTTGATAAGCGCTTTTTAATACATTTAAAAAAAAAAAAAGAAAGAAAAGAAAAATAACAACACTAAATGCAATTTCAATATTGTAAGAAAAGGAGAGGTATACGTAATGAAATTCAAAGATTTTTCTCATCAAGTAAAGGGGTTAGAAAAGATAAGTGAGGAAATAGATCCAAATATCTTCAAATGATTGTGCGAGGATTTCGAGCCAAAATTGTGGCAAAAGGATCAAAATATGATACCCTCAGTGATAGCATGATTCTGTGTTTTATATATATATATATATATATATATATATATATATATATATAAAGCAATACAACAGAAACGAATTTCCAAGTGTTTTCTATTTTGAAGGTTTCAATTTTTTTCTCTTCAGAAACTAAATTAATGTGAAATATTACAGGGACATAAAAATTAAAGTAGTTTTCAAATATGATCTGCTTTAAAAGATATTCGTTTGTTGCAATCTAAATCGGAACCATTTTCGCTTAACTATAATAAATGTCTGTTATGCAGCATTAGTTCGTATTTGTCAATAAGCCTTTTTCTTTCTCGGTCAATATCAACAACCATAGGTAAATAACATCTTCAAGATAAATTGATATATAAAAATGTTAAAACGAGTAATTTTACAAATCTCTTTCCTAAAAACAAGTGACTCAAAAACACTTTCATAATAATTATCTACCGTGCGAATCGAATTCTTCATTGCTCAGAACTAAGGCGATTCAAGGGAGCAAAAGTTTGTACAGGTTTTTATTATGAAATATCTTACGAGGTATCAATGTGGATGAATCTTAACATAATAATCATGCAAGGTTAATCAAAATTCGGGGGCAGTTGAGATTATAACAATAAATAAATTTAACTCGATTACAAGAATTGCAAAATCTCTTACATCTTTGCTCCAGAACAAGACGAATGTCAAATTGATATGTAATTCAATCTTTATAACTCTGAGAGATATTGTTCAAGTCATGCCTACTAGATCAAACGGCGAGGACATCTGAGTATTAAAAGTTAATTTAAAAGGGGGGGGGGGGGGCTTAAAGGGGCATGGACACGATTTGATCAAATTTTATTTTTCCACTTTCAATGTTTATAATGCTTTACTTAAGTATTTCTAATGGCCGGCCAAAATTTTGATTTGAGGTGTCGAGTCACAATTCAATTCTTTGTTATGTAAACAAAGTTCGTGCCACGTTTTTGTGTGCACTGGTTCAATATACCGGTGAAAGTTCTTTTTCAAGCTGATTTTTTTTTTTTACTATCTCCAAGTTCGTTTTGAACACCTAGCATTTGTCACATTATAGGATAAAATACTCAGTACTCAAAATATAAACAAAAACATGGCCCGAGCTTTGTTCACGTAACAAAGAATTCTGAGCTCTGTAACTCACTTATAACTCGACGACGGACACTCAAATTTTGCTTGATCATTAGAATTACCTAAATAAAGGATTTTAAACATTAAAAATGGAAAAATAAAATTTGACCAAAATTATGTCCATACCCCTTTAAACTAATTTACTTTTTTTCACACAGAACAGCATTTTACGGAATTTATTGTTGGTAAACAAGTTCGAGTTATTGGTCTTAGCATTAAGCGTATATGTAGCGATCCTGATGCAAACAATATATAGTGTTACATAGTTAACGTTATTTAGATACATTCGTCTTTTATTTACTCCATTACAGATATTATAATTCTACAGAAAATAAATGCATGATTTTAAATATGAAGCATTAATTACAGTAAATGATAGCATCTTCATATTTCATACGTCGTGTTTGCGGTGATTTTTATTTTTATTTGTTTTTTTTTTAGGGGGAGTCTAAAAACAATACAATGTGTCTATGAATCAATGCATTGGTCTATCCAGAAACTGATAAAATTTGGGGGTGGGGGTGGGGGTAGGTTGAAAGCAGGACAAATTTAAAGCTATAAGTATGGGGCCACAAACATGTCCTTTTAAAAAATGATTTGCAATAGCATTTGTCAATAATATACTCGTTGGGATGCAAGCCAAAATAAAAAAACAAACAAACATACCACACATTGTATATGATACTAGTATTTAGAAGTGGCGTTAAGGAGGGGAAAGATACTTTGCTTCCTCCCCAACATACATTTGAAAGTATAAAAAATCAAGAGACACAGTTATCTCTAGGCCTTCATAGACCCTCCCCAATCCCGGGATTAACGTGTATCACATCTCATTTTCAAAGGTTTTATTATATAACATAGCGAAAAAGTAGGTCAAATTTCTAGGTCATTTTTCAATACCGGCCTGGAAGGATTTTCTACAGTCGAAAAAATGACCGACTTGTTGTAGAATATTAACCCGGGGTCGTTTTCTACGTAGAAATTTGACGGTCAATATTCTTCGGAGGTCACTTTTCGTGGTTACACTGGTGCTTTTGGCGTACGCTGGTTTAAGAGATGAAATTCCACCTAAAAAAAAATCATAGTCTATTCAATAAGTTGGATTATGTAAGCTGCCTTTAATGTGGTAAGGCTAACTATGATTTTAAATATGAAATGTTAAAATATAGCCAAACTTAGACTTTATGCTTGTCTTGCAAAATAGATTTCCATGGAGGCTTTGACAGTGTGATACATGCTGGTTTAAAACCCAAGTTAATGCACAACAGTAGTAAAGATTGTGTGAAATTAAAGTTGTTGATATGTTGACAGACCCCTTTAGTATAGAATTAGGTGTTCGCCAAGGGGGAAACTTAAGTACACACTATTTCTTGATAAACGATTTAGTCTCTTGTAGAGAGACACTTTATCTCGTCAGACGTTAAATTGCCTTATGTATACGGACGATACAAGTATTGTACCTTTTTTCTCCATCTGCTATTGGTCTGGAAAAGAGATTTAATAGTCTTAAAAAATATTAGATGATTGATCTTTAAAAGTTAAAAATAAAAAAACATGCAAGATTTTCAATAAGTCTGGTCGTTTTATAAAACACAGTCACAGTTTTACTTTTCAAGATAGTTTAATTAATTTATCAACTCTTATAAATATATTGGGGTTCATGTTATTGTCTCAGGATGTTCTCATGTCACAAATTCTGATCTTCATAAAAAAGGTTGAAAAGACAATCTCACAAATGATTTTTTTGCCATAAATCCTATGTAGTATTAGCATGTTTTTTTTTTACCTGTATAATTAAAGATTTCAACAAAGATTTCTCATGTGACAGATTACATCACATATTTTGCAGGGCTATTTTTGGTGTGCACAAAATGAGTAGATATGTTGCTACTCTGTCAGATTTTAAGCTTGGGAGACATCCTTTACATTCTGATATAGTTATTTCTATCATGAACTGTATATAATTGCTTCACATTATATACCTCTATATCGATTTTTGCGGAGGTGCTGCAGGAACACCCCCACCCCACCCCCATCATTATTTTTACCGTGCATATCTTCACAGCCAAAGAATGTTATATAGGAGCTTATGTACCGGCCATACGCCGCTTAAGTTCTACACTGTATCTGTATATGCCACTGTGTAAAAGACTGTACACTGTGTAATCATGCACAATTTGCTGACGAGTTTCACTTTATTCTAGTATTAGCTGATATAAGAAAAGATTATCTGGGCAATTATTACTCTCAAAGACCTGACGTTATTTTTTACATAAGTAAAGTCAACTCAAAAAGAAAAAAAAAAATGTATGTTGAAAAACATTTTCTATATCTTTATTTTTGAAAATTTATTATGCTGTTTGTCCTCCTTGATTCTCAGATTTATAATTACTGTTTGCCGTGTGTCTCTTTATATATTGTACCTCTGACTAGTTTTGTTCATTAATGTATGTGTACATTTGTTAATATAAGTGTACCTCATGCGCCAATAATGGAGAATAAATTGAACCTGAATGACAGATTAAAATGATGAAAGACATCAAATGTTAGACACAGTCTACAGAAAAAAAATATATTAAGGAAGATATTTGGCCATGACTGTGCAACACACACATTGCGCTCTTTTCAAGTTGTCCTTATACTCAGAGATAGCTAAATCTATAACATCCTTGTTCCCAGCTGGTTATCGCAGTGAAAATCCATCCGTCGCATTATAAAAATCGTGACTCTTAAAATCTAAAAATAAATAGGAACAGTTTAACGGTGAAGTACCTATCCGATGGTAACAATTTGTCACAATATATATGCAAAATCTAATATTGCAAGCATATATATAAATATATGGATACATACAGAGTGTTGATCAGGAACAGATGGGGCTATGCATGCATGGTACATGTATAAGTAAGTAAAATTATTTCAATAATCATTAATAAATACATTTTCTCAAATTACCCTGCACGTGCAAGGTCGTACATGTACATACAAAGAGTACCCACTCCCACCTCAAACAATTCTACAAGAATTTTACTACAATGTACATGAACATTGCGATATGATGTGAACCACATGAGACAGGGGGTCTCAAAATGCGTTTTGAGTTATATTGCATAGTTATTGCATAAAATGAACATTATTTTTAAAAACGGTACCTGTGTATATATGTATGAAATGTATTCTGAGTTTATATTCATATTTTACAACGACCCATTTCAAAAATGAGGTCAGCACATTCTAAGATTTTTTTAAAAACACGTATCAACACTTCTCCGCGAGTTACGTCCCTTTGTGGGGTCAGCCAAAGGTCAATCTATGAAAAATCAAGTTTTCCAAGTGCAAGAGGCTACTATGATGAATTATAGCTAATTATTAAGTTTTCAAACAAGTTTATGGTTTGCTCCACCCTGGGGCATTATTGTAGTAGGCTACAATTGATGACAAAATATCAAATGTCAAAACTACAGACCAGAAAGTTACAATGGCCAACGTGGGGAAATACTACTTTTTATCGGAAAAAAGGCGGACATGGGACGCAATTTGCGTTAAGTGTTGACACATGTATTATTCGTGTGGTAGGTCATTTTAGTGCTTTATATTTAATTTTTGCATTTGACCATGCATCCACGATGTGGATCCAACACTTTTTCCAGTGAGGGTATTTAGTAATGATTTCCCATGTGCTTGTCGATGGAGTTAGTCGAATATTAAGCCTATCGAATTACAGTTCCTACATGGTCATAAGACTGTCATACAAATGGCGGCAGATATCGCAATGATAGCGAAGTCAATATTCAGGTCTCTCGTATTTGAAATAAACGAATCTGAACAAACTGTCGCCATGAGTTAATAATTATGAGTGTTTAAGGTAATATAGTGACGTCATTATATATATATATATATATATATATATATATATATATATATATCGAAAGATGGCTTCGAATTTTAGTAAACAAATGTAAACACCTTTGAAGAATGCGATTGTATCTTTGTCTTAAAGTGGACAAAGACAACAGGAGATAACATATTTGCTGTGTGTTAGTCAGTCAGGTATTTCAAAGGTTTTAAAACAATTTCAGATGCGCGGACCCTGTGAAAATTCGAACCGGCCGCCCAAGAAAAATCGATCTCCGCGGTGATCGCAAGATACTTCGCTTTGTAGAATTAAACGTAAGACAGACTTTGACGGATATTATCCATGAAATAAACAAAAAATTATCCAATCTATCTCTTTACGAACAGTAAGAAGGCGTTTGAGATTTTCTAATTATACACGAAGGAAAACACAGAAAACTCTGACAATTCGTTCTATCATTGATTGATAGAGAGATGATTTATTCAAAATTGGGCATTATATATATATATATATATATATATATATATATATATATGTGTGTGTGTGTGTGTGTGTGTGTGTGTGTTTCAATTACAAATACATAGTATGATCTAACAATATGGGTTGTGGCAGGTTGGCAACCTATTATACTTCATGCATGTAATAATAATATAATAACTAAAAATAACTATGATTCGCATTCGCCGTGTAAATTGGTGCAGAGGGATATGACATTGGACAGTAAACAATCAATGGAAAACGATGATATATATAGAGAAGAGACTCAAGCGGTAATTGACCAACACAAACGCATTTAAGTATGGCGAAGACCAGACGCAGTGTGGCGGCGAGCATATCTCGGCGTCTGTGGAAACGAAAGATTCTCTTTAATGTTTTGGGGCTGTGTCGCTCATGAAGGAGTCGGAACATTTATAAAAGTTGATGACAATATTAATTCCCAAAAGTATATTAACACTTTGGATACAAATTTATGGTCAGTTTTTAGTTCGGCATTCTCCGAATGGCGACTATCTATTCCAGGATGACAAAGCGCCAGTCCATTCATCTGATGCAATAAAACAATGGAAAATTAAAAATGAAATAAATGTCTTACATGGCCATCACAATCCTCAAATATCAATATCATTGAAAATGTATGGAGACCCACTAAAATACGCCTTCAAAGACACGTACACGACATTCATAATCGTGAAGACCCCATAAAGAAAGGGAAAGAAATATGGTGATCACTGCCGCCGCACTATATTCAGAGCTTATATTTTTCAATTCCGAGCCGAATTCGACACGTTATAAAATGAAGGGGACGTGCAACAAAATACTAGAAGTAATAACCTAATATTTGATTAATTTGATTAATTTGATTAATTTTCTTGTTTTCAATTTCACGTAAACTTATGTTTTTCACATCACGTAACGTCAGCCATTTTGATGACAGATTTGTGGCCAGTTACTGTAGTTTATAGCTAATGCTGTTTGTTAACATGTCCGACTCATGCATATATTGTATCAGTGGTCTTTCACCGAGTTTGTTCATTTTGCAAGTCACTTGAATTGTTTATGAAATGTGTAACCTATCTAACTACCACATGTATATATATATATATATATATATATATATATATATATATATATGGACTTTATTTCATTTGTATTTTATGTCCCGTCGAAAATTTTTCACTCATATTGAGACGTCACCAGCTGTAAGTGAAGTAACACAAATTTAGACTTATGCTTAGCACTCAGTACCGTAGCAGTGAAGGTTCTTTAACTTGCCAACGCCTGCCATGACATGGGAACTCCGTTTCTAAGGTCATATCCGAAAGACCCATGATTCTTACTTCTAAATGCCGAGCGTTTGGCGAAGGAGCAATCCCTACCTATGTTTACGTCTTGGGTTTGACGCAGTAATGGCACGAGCGGGGCTCGAACTCATGACTTCCCGATTTCGAAGCGAACGCTCGTACTAATGAGCTACCGCGACAAGTAAGACAGGACGTAAAACAAACAAACAATCAGTCAATCTAATTCTTAGTCCTCTTTGTGCCATGTGACACATAAGGCAGCCATACAGTCTTTCCACCCAGTTCATTCATTTGCTTTAGCTGCCACCGTTTTCCATGTTAGTCCTATGTGTTCACTTTCCACCGTTCTACGACATGCTGATTTTGGCCTTCCTCTCTTTTCTTGCCGTCGGCTGTCCAGAAGAGAGCTTCTCTGGTGATGTAGTGCCATCTTTCCTTAGCACATGGCCGACCCATCTCCATTTCCTTCTCGCAATTTCCACTATGATGTCTTCCTGTCTGGACATTTATCTGAGTTCTTTGTTAGACAACATATTAGGCCATATGAACTTATATATGATCCTTAGGCATCGATTTACAAACACTCTCAATTTCCTTCTGAGAACTTTATGAAGCTTCCAGCATTCTGATCCTTATAGTAATACAGATTTTACATTACTATTGAAGATCCTAAGCTTTGTCCTGATGGTCATCTGGGAAGAGTTTCAAACTGGTCTTAATATGGCGAACACATGGCGAGCCTTGTATATTCTTGATTTTATATCCTCATCAGTGCCTCCTGATGTCGTTACAATGTTTTCCAGGTATGTGAAGGTGTCTACATTTTCCAATGGCTCTCCATTTATGTGCGGACTATGTTTGAAGCTAGTAGAACAGCACAAATTGCCAAGGAAATGAAGCAATACAATATCCGTATTCTGCGTATAAATGAGGCACGTTGGACAGGTTCTTGCAGTAGTGGCGAGACCATCATATACGCAGAGAAGAACCAAGATAATCAGAGTGGTGTTGCAATAATGGTGAGCTAGGAAACACCAAAGACACTGATAGAGTGGTATCCAGTGAATGACAGTATAATGTTTGCAAGATTCGACTCAAAATATATCAAACTTAGTGTAATACAGTGCTATTCACCAACCAACGATGCAATAAATGAAGGGAAAGATGACTTTTACAACCAACAGAGTGTGTTACATCGAACACCCAAACATGATATGGTGGCTATTATGGGAGATAAATGCTAAGTGAAAACACTGGAAGAGAGACATGCATGGGAACACAAAGGATTGGTCAGATGAACGAAAATGGAGAAAGCCTCTTGGATTTTTGTGAAATGAATGGACTCGTGGTATATAACACTATTTTTGCGCACAAGAACAACAACAAACGATGGGATACAGGAAAAGTGTGGAAGAAGAGTTATTATCATCTGACACATGGAAGCTGATATCAGAGAGAAAGAAGATCAGATCAAAGATTTTAAATTATAAGGATAGCTCAGGGCTGGAAGCTTTATCCTAGTCAGGTTAAGAGGAGTGCAAGACGAGACAGACGGAAACGTATCGAAGGCAACACATGTAGAGCTGAAGAAGCAGCGAGAACTGGAAATATTCAAGAACTCACTCTATAAGATCAACAAAATGATGTCTAGGAAATTTACCAACAACTCGTATGTTGGTGAAAGACTAGAATGGCAACATCCTTTCTAAGGCCAGTAATATCATGAAACGATGGGCTGAGCATCTTAGATCTCTTCTGAAAAGAGGAGACCCAACTCAGCCGCTAGTTCTTGATATTGACAGCACCATAAAGGAGCTTGACATCAATGTGGAGGAAATAAGTTTAGAGGAAATAAAGAAGGTCATCAAAAAGATGAAGAATAACAAAGCTGCAGGAATAGACAACATCCCAGCTGCTGAGTTACTGAAATCAGATTTTGCAGCAATATGAAATATAGTATATGGACTGTTCCAAGACATCTGGAGAAAGAACATGGTACCAACAGAGTGGGAAAGTGGACTTATCATTAAACTACCAAAAAAGGGAGACACAACAGAAAGCAACAACTGGCGTGGTATCACACTTCTTCCCGTAATAATTAATGTATTTACCAGAGTGCTACTGGAGAGAATGAAACAACGAGTAGACGCACATCTGAGAAAGGAGCGAGCCGGTTTTAGACCAGGAAGATCATGTTTTGATCATATCTTTGTATTGCGGAACATTATAGAACAGTTGATAGAATGACAGTCCTCTTTGTATCTTAACTTGTAGATTTTGAGCAGGCGTTCGATAATATATATCGGGAAAGCTGGTGAAAGATCCTAATATCATATGGTCTACCATAGAAGATTATTGATGTCATCAGGGTACTACAAGATGAATTTCAATGTAGTGTGGTAGTTGACTATGGCCATCGGGACTGAAACAAGGACGTATGTTATCACCCCTGCTGTTTTTAGTGGCTATAGACTGGGTTATGAGGGAATCCACCAAAGAACAGGATAGAGGCATTAGATGGGTGATGGAAGACTGGATGTCCTGGATAAAGCTGACGATCTTTGTCTCATCTAGTCCACCCACCAGTATATTCAGGAGAAAAAAAACAACCAAACTCCATGAAACAACTATAAGATTAGGCCTAAACATCTCTCTCTCTCTCTCTCTCTCTCTCTCTCTCTCTCTCTCTCTCTCTCTCTCTCTCTCTATATATATATATATATATATATATATATATATATATATATATTCACGCGTGAACATATTTTTTTAAACATCCTGTCTCAAGAGTGAAATAAATCCCATATCCACTACATATTTATAATTCTGGAATTTTCTGGGTTTTTTTTTTTTTTTTTACATTTTCTATATGGTTTTAGAACATGTTTATTGCAAATCTCTAGGATGCATGGTAATACACAACATGACGTCACAATCAGTTGTTATTTTTCCCACTGTTGTAATACAGTCTTTCTCAATAAGTACGTCCATTTACTGCCCCGGTCTATATAAATGTTATAAATCAGGACAGAGGGACGACTACATTACTAGTAGACAGAAAACTGTTGAGACATTATAAGTACATACTTGGGTATCACCCAGTACTAGCTAAACGGAAAAATAATAGTATAATTATGTGTGTACCAAATTTAGATGTTCGTTACTATCGCCGAAGACGTTGTCTTGCATCTAATGAACCATGGAAATATATGAAGGTAGGATTGAATCTAGACAGTTCTGGTCATCTCATTGTAATTTTTTAATAGATTTTCCTTGGATGTATTGTCTATTTTATGAATAAACTTTGAAAATAGTAACATGTCGCCGGAAAATGTTCGTTACTTGGGTCTAGAAGTACTATTATTTTATTAGATTTTAAACTTTCATTACATTTAAATCAATTCTTCAATACCAGGATACAAAATTTACTTGAAAATATGAGTGTTCGTGCTTTTTTACATTATTCTCATGAATCGTCACACTTAAAAAATACTCTGTTTGAATTTGAACATTTACAGCTGTAAAATGCACGTTATCAACGAGTTTAACAAATTATACAAACGCCATCGGTTTATCATTTAATGGTAATAAACCATAGTATCGTTAATTTTAAAAACGCAAACCATATGTAAATTATCGAAATTTCCTTTTAATTCTCCTACTTTCTTTACGATTTAATGTTTGTTACCTTTTGTTAAATGGCCTTTAAATTCTGATAAACTTTGGATTCTGCAAAATTACGTTCTGACCACGATTAACGCCCCTGGTGCAACACAAAATTCGAAAAGATCTGTTTTAGATCTGAGAACAAAACGTAACATGAATTTCCATTGGTTTGGCTATTTAGGCCTAAAAAAAATTCTGTGTTTCTGGTAACCCGACCCAGGTTTTTTTTTTTAAATCGGATTTTAATGTCTCTGATGTGGAGAATAAAAATTAGCAAAAAAAAACAAAACAAAACAAAAAACAAAAAAAACCAAAAAACAAACGGCATGGCCATCGCAACTTCATATTAATCCAAGATTCCTCTCTTATCATTGCTATCATAATGTGACATATACGTGGGATATTCAGAGCGAACTCCATACCGAAAAGTGCCCCAGACGCAAAAATTCAATACTTGGATGATTATTCTCCAACTAATATGATATTATCGTCGTTTAAACGACTCTAACGCCACGAAATGAAGCATCACTTCACCATTCAAGTTCTTTGCGCATGACGTCAGCACACAAATGCACAAAATTCCAGTCAGTATCAAAGAAATCATCCGATTTTTTTTAAAGAGGAATCTCCGATTAGTTCAGTAATTGGAATCGAAGTTGCGAAATGTAATTACCATATTTTGCCGAATATAACACGCACTTTTCAAGATTTTGTGCGAGAAAGCCTGTGTTAAATTCATGGACCTGAGTATACTGCGCCTTGTATGCCAACATGTAGGCATGTTACATGCACACAATGCCTTGTAATGTGCTTAAATTAACCACTGAGAATTTCTTAAGCTAAAGGAATAATGAGATGGCGATCAGCACATGTTTTCACAAAACCATCGTTTGTCAGATACCCCCTCAGGGTAAAGAAATATCCAAGAGTCCCCCCCCCCCCCCCCCATTTTATCAACTGTAAAAAATATGTGCAGAATGTCAAAGACATAAATTGACATGCTGCCCGATTTCCACGAGTCGGTGTACACATTTAATTTTTCTTTTGCCGTAAATGCGAATCTTCATGCAACTTTTTTGGTTTTCTCTACTGTATCCAAAGCATGTTTTACAGGCAAAACACTCATTACGAATGTCTTCGGTCATAATAATTTTTATTATCGACAAGGTGGTGGATAAATCGCACCTTTGTACATTACATGTGGTGTGTTGATTACAACAAATTAAACATAAGTTTAGTATTATGATTTTATTTTAGTAACATCAACATTTAATTGATTTTAATTCAGTTTCAACAAAGCAAATACTAAATTAATCATAACTTTAAAGTTACAAAATTTCGTGCTTTGCTGAAATTAACATGATGATTACCCGGGTATTTCCCCGAAGATATTCAGTGAAGATTACCGTAGATGACAGTCATCTGGGAAATATAGCTGCGTTTGCAAATTCTTTGTTTAGAATATTCATGATTTAAACAAAAATATTCAGTGAAAACAATAAAGACATTGTATAATGACAAGATTATCGCGTGGTCAAAAATTTTACTGCGTATTATGCACACGAATTGCGCCCCCTCCCCAAATTTTTTTTCAGTGCAGTCCCAAAATGAGAGAGAGAGAGAGAGAGACAGACAGAGAGAGAGAGAGAGGGGGGGGTTATTAAACGCAACTGTGTACTATATTCAGCAAATTACGGTAAGCAGAGAAGCCTAACAGCCACGTCAAGACATGTTCGAGTTGTAAATTTCATTTGATTTGTCTGTAATTGTTCTGAGTTATAATACATATTGGTTTGTTTAATTGTATCTATGATATCGTTCTCGATTTGTCACTTAATTAACCATGGACAGATGTTTTGAAAAGGAAAAATACAAACATACTGAAATGGAATATTGTGCGGTCTACTTTTACCGATATCAAGCCAGAATACTGAAATGTCTGTGACCATTTACGCTTGTTGTAAAATCTCAGCGCAGACGAATTTAATATTCTGTTGGACATAAAATTACTATTTTGTGGTTGATGAAGTTCTACAGTATCAAAATAAACATTAAAAATAATATCTAAATTTAATTTCACTTTCCCAATTTTGTTACAATGTACATTAATATAAAATGATACTATTTCTATTTCTGAAATTTTCCTCGTTCAGAGCTCATATGTCGTCGTATACTATTAATCAAACTCTTCATCATATTGTGTGTTCAAAACATTAAATTTATCAAAAATTATTTATGAAACTAACAAATAAAATAAACACGATATGACGTTGGGTTGGACATGGAATTTATTTCATGTGTAAGACAGGATATAGATAGATAGATAGACAGATAGATAGATAGATAGATAGATATGGGTCGTTTAAAAAACGACCTTCTTACGGATATGATAGAAGTCATAAATAATAACTCTTATATTGTAATTTTAGCATGTCTATTCTGACAAACTGCTTAAAAATTGCAATGAACAACTAAAATGCAAAAAATAAATTGCCCCATTTAGTATAAATTAGATATTCTACACACTACAGCTGGAAAGTGTGTCCCTCGTGTTACGTCAATAAAATTAAATAATATAGTTTTTATCAAACAAAATATTCATTCATATTATGACAGAATTACGCTATTAAAAAAAAGAGTAGAAATTATGCAGCATACGAAAGGTTTCATGTGTACAAACAGATATATGACTTTCTCGTTCTATAGTTAACGCCGCCTCATAATTTGCAAAATTAAACTCGATATTGTTCTGCATTTTGGACATCCAAGGTTATTATATACTGATATATTTTATAATTACGTTAAAGAATGATAATTTGCAGTACGTCTGAAAATACCGAGGTCATTGGTGATCAATGCTCTTAAGAAAATCAAATTTTGTGACATATAACAGGAGGGACAATACCGTAACAGGAAGTACAATTCTCACATACAACACTTACTTTCCAACTAACACGAGAGAAATAAAACATATATATGTAACTGTGCATAAACCAAATCTAAATGAAACATTTTTGTCATTTTAGAAGAGCATATTTCTTGGCAGGTAATTTAATCTACAAAATCCTAGCTATAGATTTCAGCATTTCTTTATCTACATAATATTTCCAGTTGATTAGCTGTCGATCGGGAATAGTCGATAGGGAATAACACGAAGGACATTTTTCATGAAAAGGTGAAGATAACGAACAATGATCAATCTCATAACTCCTGTAAGGAATACAAAAGTAAGAGTTCGGCAAATACGGACCCCTGGATACACCAGAGGTAGAATCAGATGCCTAGAAGGAGTAAGCATCCACTGTTGACCGTTCACACCCGCCCTGAGCCCTATATAATGTTCGGGTAAACGGAGTAATCCGCAGTCAAAATCAGTGTGTACAGAACGGCCGGCCTAAAATTGGCATGAAACACGTCAGACAACATTCGACATATTGTCAGGTTGTATTGGCAAACTAGATCGTTATAACGACCGTAGATGTGTAAAATGTTGACTTTAAACAAGATTGTTGACACTCCTGTCATGTCTGTTGCCTGCCTCGATTTAAAAAAGAAAAATGATCACGATATGCGGGGGCTATCACCATCACCAGTAATGACATGTCCAGCTGGACTATAGTTGAAAGAAGCTGAAGAACAAGAACACGTAAGTGGATTATCTATAAGATGGTCTATGTCTAGGCACTGTAACGTTTGTAATTCAAATGTCTGGATGCAATAGTAGAAGTATATTTGTAGGTGATACAGGTTGTAGACTTGAACTTAAAATAGGATGGAATACAAGACTGAGCATTTTTATGACGAAGTATGTTGCTTATGTTAACGGCATCTATTCCTTTCTTAGTAAATCTAAGTTTAAGGAACTAGCTATAGGAATATCATTTGATGCTACCATGGCTTTTTGGTCGGTAAAAGGAATAACCCTTGACTTATTTTCCTACTCGATGCATGTACAATTAAAGGTGAAACATACACTAGAATAATATCATTTTTGATAAGATATATAGTTCATCTAGAGCTATTAGATATAAAACAAAATACTCTAAATGTCCTTAACGTTACCGTCAAAGTCACTGCTGTTGCAGGAGCTGCGAAATTCCACATTATGAAGTTTGAATATGTACAAATTTATATTGCAAATAGATTTATAACTATTACAAAAATTATAAAATTATGTTGATTATGTCCATTTATATTGAAAACATTCAAATTTCCTTTGGCTAAACTTTGTCAGTTGACACGTGTTGTACTTCACGTTGCCCTCTATTATCCATCGTGTTACTTAAATCAGGGGATCTGACTTTTAAATATGAGTATGTATTCTGAAAACTATCAAATTGTTCCAATATAGTTACACAACTGCACTCAGCCTTAAGAAAAAATTGTACTGCAATCTCATGAACATTATTCTAGAAATGATATGATAATCCTGTCTATTGTCTTTGGTGTTATTTTTGTGTCCGTGATGTTATATTTTAAGAAGTAACACAGCGGACAGTAACATCACGAACTTACACTACGGAATTTGACAAAATCGCAATGACGTCTGTCAGGGACACATCAATTTATTCCAACATAATAAATTCTTTGTGTGTGTGTGTGTGTGTGTGTGTGTGTGTGTGTGTGTGTGTGTGTGTGCTTTTATTATTATTATTATCATTATTATTATTGATTTTTGGGGGAGGAGGTATTTAAATCTAAAAATGCATTGTTTGGCAGACATTGTGTGAATAATTGTGATTTTATCTGGTTATAACAATGGGTATGAGTTGTCTACATTCACACACAAACAGAATATATGATTACAGGTATTTAATTACAGAATCAATGAATGCCATATTAACAAAGCTGAAGAAAGATTTTTCTGGTCGTGCATGCAAAAGAAAAAAAAACTACTTATAATTGATGTGTGGCAACTTGCAAATTTTTAATGAATGTACAAATTACACTATAGAGTGTAATTAACTTTGAGTCGCAAGTTCAAATCTGAAGTCGTGGAATGTTGGGATTTCTTCGGTATTCAGCTTCCTAAATTCTACAGGAAGACCAGAATAGAAAAATAATAATAACAAAACAGAGTCTTTTGATGAAAATAGCAGTAAATGAGAAAAAGACCCCCCCCCCCCCCCCGTACAAATACACAACATGGAGTCACTGTCACGTTATTTTCACATTGTGAAAAATCAATTTTATTCAGTGAATATCACTGTTGAAAATGATGTAATAATCAGTAGCTAACAATGCCAAACACAATGAATGAAAACAACAGGAATTTTGACATAATAATAATAAAAAAAATTTCTTCGTTTGCAGTTTAGAGTTACTGTTCTTGGTTGAATTATTTACAGATGGCGCTGAATAATTGCGGAAGTAAAGTGCTACTTGCAGTTTGCAATGCAGCAAATGTTATGATAATGAAATTACACATATCTGCGACACAAAATACGACGCATGAGGCTGGTTTGAATTATCATATAATTTTATGTCAAGTTCAGGCATAACACAATAGCAAGCATACATTGAAACGATATAGTGATGAAAAGTCGAAACCATTCTCCTAGAGTCTCAGTTTCAAGTAGGTCTGCAGCGTCGTTTAAACATTGTTCTAGGAGGAAGTAAATTTACAGTATTTTATACCAAGCTACGTGTCTGTTGATATTGGCGTCCATTGTTGTCTGGCATTATGTAACCAGCATGTGAGGTATTAAGTCTAAACCTATCTCTTCTTTATTGGTGTCGAATATAAATATGTAACGTTAAGTATTTTTGTTTGAAAGATATTGAAATACTTTCACATGTAAGCATTGTCTTGGGATTTTAATTATTACAATTAATGTACTATTATTGAAAGGTAAAATACTGACCAGTGACTGTGTACTGTTTATGATGAAAAGTATTTCCTATCACAAGTATCAACATGATCCTGGTGACGGGAAATTCTCAATGATGACATACCATGGGCTGTTTGACTTTCTTTTTGTTAATTTTTATTGTTTATGTTGTTGTTTTATGAGAACATGTTAACATTTTGAATACCTGTAACATGCAAGAATCTCCAAAATTACAATAGACCATTATCAATGCAACATCATATATGACAGTAGCTGGTGCCTGCATAATTTGTGTCGCGTATTTCACTTTCCGGCCTGAACAGTTTGGTCCGAGTTTTACTGGTACTTTGGTTCTGGTATTATATATTTGATAAATTATTTAAAGAATGACTTTAAATAGCGTGAATATTTGAAAGAATTCTTTCTAGAAGATAAAGTTTATGTATCATTAATTCTTTGATCACATTAAGGTGATGTCAACTTGTTGATTGTACAAATGATATGCTATATTTCATTTTGATTTCAAAAAGTCCTCAAAGTAGTGTATTAAGGTAAAATACTGATAACTATATACTCTTTAGAAATATCTCACTTGATAATTATGTGCTCATTGAAAATTCTTTGCATAATGACTTGGGTTATATTTTATACCAATCTTTAAGATTTTTTTTTTTACAAATCATTCATTTAAGTTTAATTCATGTTTAGAAAGTTAAATATTAAACCTTGTAATAAACTCTTTTCTTTGTATGCTATGATTATGTCGGTATCTTATATACCAGTATTACCTGTATACACAGTTCTAGAGGTTTAGCTACCTAGTGTTTATAGATGCTGTGTTTTGATAACAATTTACTGTGGTTTCTTTTAAGTATGCTATGGTGTACATTGTACAGACAGAATACATAGCTCTAAAGGTCTAGACCGGTCACAATAGCTCAGTTATAGAGTGTTTGCTTCATAACTAGCAGGTTGTGAGTTCAAGCCCTTTTCATGCCATGGCCATGACAAACCTAATACGTAAATATAGGTATGAGGGTGAGTCAATTAGTAACCAGCCTGTCCTATTTCCAATTGACCAAGATGGTCATGATTTTTTATGACTTGCTTCAATACATGTTTTGTACCTGGGTACAAAATTTATGTGTATCAGTCATTCTTTAATAAGATATTGAATGTCAAACATGGCTAGTGATGCAAAGGCATGCTTTTCATGTAAAGTTGAGTGCTGTGCTGTAATTTGGTACTTGCATTTCAAATGTAAAACAGGCAAGAAAATACATGGTGAGTTAGCCGATGTTTATGGGTCTTCTGCATCATCTTATGCACAGGTTAAATTCTGGGTAGGGGAATTCAAATGTGGTAGAATGTCTTTAGAAGATGAAATCAGGTCTAGACGCCCACTGGATGCCATTGATGAAGAGATGTGTAACAAAGTTTGGGATCTGGTATGATCTGATAGGTGAATTCAGGTGGAAGAAAAAGCGCAGGCATTAGGTATTTGACATGGTAGTGTTTCAACAATCTTATATGATCGTTTAGCTATTCAGAAGCTAACAGCTCATTGTGACCCAAATCCCTTAGTGTTAAGCAAATGGCAACCAGAGCATCAGTATGCAGCGCCTTTTTGAAGCATATTAGGTCAAAAGATGAATTTCCTGTTGTGTCTGGTGATTGTAGATGAGACTTGGGTTCATTATTATGAGCCAGAGAATAAAACTTTGATTCATCAGTGAGTAGGACCGGGTCCCAGAGGCCAAAGAAGTCCAAGACGCAAACATCTGCTGGCAAGGTGATGGCCACAGTATCTTGGGATGCAAAAGGTGTTATTATGTTAGATTTTTTACCCAAGAGAAGTACAATAACTGGAGTGTACTATGCAAACTTGCTAGACCAGCTGAGAACCGCCATCTGTGAAAAATGCCAAGGTAAACTTTAAAGGTGTTTTGCTGCAACAGGACAAAGCGAGAGTCCACACTTGCAAATTTGTTGTAGAGAGTGAAACAGGTATGAATTTAAACCACATTCCTGCCTATTTGCCTGAACTAACTTCTGGCAACTTCTTCCAATTCCCAAACTTGAAAATGGATATCCATGGATGTCATTTCTGGTCTGACAAAGAAGTCATGGCAGCAGATGAGGAGTGGGTCAGTGGAAAGGACCCTGACTTTTTCAGTTCTGGACTGATGGCACTTGAAAATCATCGGTCAAAGTGCATCACACTAAAGGGCAATTACATCAAAAAAGAAAGGTGGATCTTAACCAGAAATAAGTTACACTGGTTACTTATTGACTCACCCTTGTAGTGATTGCTCCTTTGCCAATTGCTTTACATTTAGAAGTATCAAAGTGAGAACCATGGGTCTTTTAGATATGACCTTAAAAAAGGAAGCTTCAGCTATAAGCACTAAGTGTGGGTCTAAATTTGTGGTACTTCACCTACAGCAGGTGATGTCTCAGTACGAGTGAAAAATTCTCGATGGGAAGTAAAACAACCAACCTAAAGGTTAAATTCCTGTTGTTTGATGACAATTTCCTCTGTACAGGAGTTAGGTAGTACCTAGTTGTATCCCAGTTATACACATTTTCCATGCCTGGGACAATGTGTATGAAACTTATTTTGGTAACAATTATAGATGGCCCTTACTTTAAATTAATGAACTTGAGTCACATGAATGAATGATTGGTGAGTAAAAGAGATGAATGTAAGTGCTGTCTATGTAAACAAGTTTCACACCTTCTATGAAAAGCAGGATAATTAGTAATACATATATCATATGCTGGATTGGAGATTCAACTTCAGAAATAAAAAAAACAAAAATGAAAACCTGATGTTCTGACAATTTCTGGCTTTTGAAAACACAGCAATAGATACAAATATAAATCCAGCTACAATGATGTATTGGTTTTTAATTATTGTATAATCCAATGAAACAGACAAAACCTTTACCAGATGTTTGTAAATATTTAATATTTCTGAAGTTTGAAAGGATAAGTTTGTGTCCAGAACCAAAATTATGGCCAGAATTAAACTTATGTGGTCCAGAGCCTATTTAGGTATTTAGCATTTTGGCTGGTACGTTAAATCACTCGGAACCAAAATTATGTGACAGTGGTTCCCAATAATTTTGCAATTTCTTTTAAAAAAAAAGGTATCAAAATAGTTAAAAATAAAATGTCAGTGACTCTCATCTTCTGCAGTCAGTTGTGGCTGTGATGGTTGAGGGTCCATTGAACAACAAGGTCTGAATGCAGATCCCATTGTTAATATTGATCATGATCACTCCATTCTACACAGTGACTACAGATTACACTTGTAGTCTTACTCCACTGGGCCCTGTTTTGCAAAAGAAATTACAATGAAGACTAAAAAAGTTATATATAGTTCTAAAAACTCGTCAACTTAATTAATCCTGTGAAATTATACTTAAAATATAAATTTACATACTAAATTCTTCTTATTCACATTAAAGCCACAATTTAATTAATGTAAAAAATAAAATAAATTGGAATAGAAGATTTTGGTTTTAGTTGCAAGTTCTTTTGTAAAATATGTAGCTTGGGAAAGGGCAATTGCATCCTTAGAACAATCATGCTCAATATTATCAAAGAAATTATTTGAAAGTTGATTACATATAGAGACATTATGTAGATGATAATATATATATATACATATATATATATATAATATATCATTTTTGAACAGTATAGTAAAATATATCAAGAAAATCATTGAAATTTCATGTATCCAAAATAAAATTTTCTCATTATTATATTGGGGGGTAGGGGTGGTGGTGGTCATCCTCTATTATCTCAAAAATAAACTGAATATAATTGCAATACAAATATGTCTTATTTTATCAATTTTTAAGTGTGTGTATCCATGATTGGGTAGCTGAATCTAATGCTGTTAAATTTTCAGTACCAACTCTGCTTCATGATGAGTATGGATAATATCATAAAACAGGGGTATCTAAAGAAAGCACATCCAACATCACCGTCGTCAACTGGAGCCAGTTTTGCTACCAGCATAAAGCAGGTATAATGATAACTCAAATATCCACAAAATTCCAATCAGTGTTAAAGTTAACAAATGATAATTCAACAACTGTACATGTATTTAGTAGAAAAACTTAGCAGACTGGGACTTGTGATTTTTTAAAAGTGTAATTCATTGAGACATAGACTGCATAACTAATAGTACAGAGACATTTCTCCTGTTTTTGGTTTTTGGTTTTTGGTTGTTTTTTTTGTTTTTGTTTTTTTTGTTTCACAGTATACTAATTTATTTTGGTGGGAGAAATTTTCCTATTTTTAGCTCACCTGAGCTGAAGCTTCAAGTGATCCTTTCTGAACAAAACTTTCCATTGTTGTTGTCATAAACATTTTACATTTTCATCTTCTTCTCCAGAACCACTAGGCCAAGTTCAGCCAAACTTGGCAAAATGCATCCTTGGGTGAAGAGAATTCAAGTTTATTCAAATGTAGGGCAATGCCCATTTCCAATGGGAGATAGTATGTATCAAAACAGTGAAAAAACACTGACAAATTTTAAAATTCTTTTTATCTAGAACCAGCAGTCCAATTCCAATCAAACTTGGTAAATATTATCCTTGGGTGAAGGGAATTATAGTTTATTCACATGAAGGGTGATACCCCCTTTAAAGGGTAGGTAATCACAAAATTGCAAAAAGAAGGTGGGGTCATTTAAAAATCTTTTTCTCAAGAACCACTGAGCGAGACAAGTTTTTACATGGAAGCTTTCTGACATAGTGCAGATTCAAGTTTGTTAAAATCATGGCTTCCAGGGGGTAGGGTATGAAAGTTTCACATACAAATATTTAGGAAAAAATCTTTAAATATCTTCTGAAGAACCACTGGGCCAGTCAAGTTCAAATTTACATGGCAGCTTCCTGACATAGTGCAAATTCAAATCAGTTAACATCATGGCTCCCTGGGATAGGATTGAGCCACTGTAGGAAATCAAAGGTTTACATGTGAATATATAGGAAAAATCTTCTCAGGAACCACTGGGCCAGAGAAGTTCAAATTTACATGAAAGCTTCCTGACATAGTGTAAATTCATGTTTGTTATAATCATGGTCCCCGGGGTAGGGTGGGGTCACAATAGGGAATCAAAATTTTACATGCAAATATAAGGGAAAATCTTTAAATAAGGGCCAAGGTGACTCAGGTGAGCAATGTGGCCCCTGTTTTTGTTGTTGTTATACAGAAATACTGATAAATAAGAGAAATTGAATACTGCGATAAAGAAATACAACTCATTAGCCATGAAATAAAGTCCCTGTAAATATTCTTAATTTTCTCAAGCCATGAAAATTAGTCACTTTGAAAAACAAGTGATTCTACAAAGGAGATTGTCATAGGTTAGTTTGACCTTGATTTTAACATGAGTCTGTACTCCCTATATACACTGTATGCAAGGGGTCAGTACACTTCCAACAAGTTAGAGCCTCAGTTAACGTTCCATATATACCTATATAAGCAGTGCCAAGTCAAAAATATCTCACCATGAACCTCTAACATGCTGGAGAAGGGGTCAGTAATGACACAATACAATAGTGCTATCAATAAATACAATCATTCTCCTCAACAATGAACAATTGTGTTAGATATTCTATTTCAGATCTCCATAATCTAATTACAAGTACTGGAAACAAAGATTGGATATAAATTTCAGATTGTGAGTCAAACATTCAAAGTTTAATTCAGTATGCTGTACGAATATACCACATGCTATTTAGCAACCAGTTGTCCATAAGCACCCTCTTGAAATACATTTGTTCAGATTTGTGAAATATATCATCAGTGAATCAAAGATACACTTGTGAATGGGTCAAAAATAAGGACTTTTATATCAGGAAATTTGTAAGATTCAAGCCTCAGATAACTTGTAAGGTAATATGGTAATATGGTTGAAATATGGTAAACTGCATGAACTGTAAAACAAAGAAAATTTGGCACACAGATATGTACAGATGACATGCTCTTTAAGTGATCTTGTCCATTAATTCAAATAGTGTTCAAAATTGTGCATGCATTTTTGACAGATATAAGTTAGATTTTGAATTGCTCCCTCATGAGTTGCAGATTGCGAACCGCTCCCTCATGAGTTGCAGATTTTAAACTGCTCCCTCATCAGGCATTGTTGAATTTATGACAGATACAAGTTGTGGATTTTGAACTGCTCCCTCATCATTTGTTTTTGTATGACAGGTACATGTTGTAGATTTTGAACTGCTCCCTCATCATTTGTTTTTGTATGACAGGTACAAGTTGTGGATTTTGAACTGCTCCCTCATCATTTGTTTTTGTATGACAGGTACATGTTGTGGATTTTGAACCGCTCCCTCATCATTTGTTTTTGTATGACAGGTACATGTTGTAGATTTTGAACTGCTCCCTCATCATTTGTTTTTGTATGACAGGTACATGTTGTAGATTTTGAACTGCTCCCTCATCATTTGTTTTTGTATGACAGGTACATGTTGTAGGTTTTGAACTGCTCCCTCATCAGGCAATATTTACAATTTTTTTGTCCATGATATCTCTACCAATTGTAATGATAACCATTCCATCATAAATGCAATGCAGCTGTGAATATAATGCACATGTGAATCTTGATAAATATAGTATGTCTATTTTAACAACTGGGAATTCTGCCAAATGAAATTTACAAAATAATTAAATTTCATTGTTAAAAATACATGAGGGTATGAACTGTTATCCTTCATTCTGCTTTCCAAGAAGTGCTAACACTCTTCAGGTAGGAGATCAAGGCAATATAGTATATATATCATTAATAACACCCCCACCCACCCCCAAAAAACCCAAATTTCCTTAATATTGAACATATTTATTTCTTTTATTCAATAACATGAAGATCAGTAAATATAATTCCTAGTCAACTGAATTATGAAAATCATACAACTTTTCTAAAATGCACTAGTGTGTGTATAATTTTGTTTTGATTTCACTATTTGTGTTAAAGTATGAAATAAAAAGGTGTTAATCTTCATATGTTGAAAAGTGTAAATTTTTGTACAATTACACAAACCAAAAAATAGGAATAAAGTGTGATAATTATATATAATAATGGGGGTCAGTTGTCTCAAGAGAGGGGGCAAGTTGTCTTGAGAGAGGGTGAGTTGTCCTAAGAAGGACTGAGTTGTCCCAAAGAGGGAGGGGGTTGTTTTGAGGGCAATTTGTCCAGCATTCTTGAAGTATGCCATTGTGAAATGTCACAGTTCATACCCTCATATATTTATTTCCTAACCGTTTTCTGTATTAAACAGAAATATGTCAGGTATATGTTGTAAATTTTGAACTGCTCCCTCATCAGACTTTGTTTTCAGTATTTTAAACAGTTATTGTCAGGTACATGTAGATTTGTACTCAGTAAGCAGACCGGATACCATCAGGAAATTGTTTTTTACCACACTTTCAGAAGAAAATATTTTTCTTGCATGTGAAACAGGAAGGAAGTAGATCTCAGTTCTCAAACTGAAGTGGTAATGAATCATCTGCATTTGATGCAATAGTATTTTCAATAAAGAATGAATGCAGAGTCATGAATTATTACAATTGTGTAATCTTGGTATTTTCCTGTCTGAATCTACTGTAGTAAAATAATTCTTCCTTCTTTACTATAGATTGTGCACATTGTGTTCATAGTATCAGAGAAGAACCTGTTTAGAAGAAAATGTTTGATATAATTCCTGCACAAAATATTCCAGGTGAAACTTAGGTGAACCACTTAAAGGGAATCCACTTTATTTTGACAATATATATTAGGAACATTTGGACAAACTATAAGCATACTTTTGACATATATTTAGTGGAATTCAGGTGGAAAAGTAGACCCAGTTCAAGTCTCTATCTAAAATCCCACTTAAAAATTCTGCCTAAAAAATTTAGATGGAATTCAGGCAATGTAATTAAAATTGTATGTTAGATCCACTCTCATACGTATATATGTGCATATATGCAAGTGGATCTAACATCTAATTCTAATTAAATTGAATTCAGGCAGAGATTAGGCAAAATACTTGAATTAGTCAGCTAAAAGAATCTGTATTAAAATTCCACCTAAAGATTGTAATATTCCAGATTTATGCATTGTGTGACAGATTTTTATACAGCAGGCTTAAAGTAGGATGTATTATGGTACAGCAATGTCTGTCTGCCCTTCTGTCCATTTGAGGTTTTCTTCTGTTTCTGTTTTCACGTTTCTGTCACAAATCAAGCTTATACTTGTTGTGTGGCTTCTTTGTGGGTCACTTTAGATCATGTTGCAATTTTAATTCATTTTGACCTTGTAGGAGTTTTCCCTCTGTTCTTGAAATTTAAAGTTACATTGAGAGTACATGATTTATCAATCTAACCCCTACCACAGTTTTTAAGTAATGACCTTCTTATTTTACAAAGTGTTTTTATTGGTATTGAAGATATGCATAATATATCACAAAGATTTTGATTTTCTTTAATTTCTGAGAAAATTACAGGTTATTGAACATTAGTCAGTTTTGAGGAAGTATTTCAAAATGAGTACATAAATTGTTCATTTAACTCTTCACAGTTTTGAAGCTAAGGCTTAATTTGAAGATGTGTGGTCATTTCATGGATTTTGATTCCCAACAGTTTTCTTATTTTCTTTGATGTTTGAAAAAAATTACAGGTTGTTGAAGTTTTGGGGAAATATTTTAAACACAGAGCTCTTATTTATCTACCTCCTGTCACAATTTTTAAGCTGAAGACCTTTTATTTATACAATGTAAAAGAAAGTATAGTGCAGCTTGATGATGGCTGATAGTACCTTAAATAAAGTTCTTAAACTCATGGCTTACATAAAACACCCTACATAAGTTTGTGACGGGCATTTATGTTCCAATATTCTGGTACTCAAATTTTAATTGTGCATGTTCAAGATTACAATTTATTTTCTACAATGAAGATGTAACAGTACTTAAAATTTCGATAAGCACTTCCTGATATACATGCAGACATGCAATTGCTCATGCAGGGTTTTTATTCTTGAAAAAAAATTTACTATTGAGTTCTTTCAGAGGATGTAACCATTTTGAACATTATTGAATGCATGCTTTCTATATATCTATACAAAGTTTAGAGACTGTCTTGTAGGGAGTAATAGACATAGTACATGTGAACCAGCATGTGCATGCGTAATCACAATATTTAAATCATGATCAGGAACTCGTAAGAAGGACAAACTCAGCAATTTTTGATAAAGTGGACTAAATCTGTATATAAGAAGAGTTTGGAATTCTGAGTTCTAATTTTACTGATTTCTGATTTTTAATAGTTGAGCACATATAAAAAGAAATGTTACCAAAATAATTGTTTAGAATAAGGAGATTAAACTCTACCATTTGTAATGAACATGACAACCTGTCTATCATTCATCTGTTTTACTAATCTTCCTTAACACACACACACACACACATACACACATGCACACACACACACGCAAACACACACACATACATATATAGTTTTGAATGATCACCATTTAATATTTGTATATGCACATGTTACATAAAGAGTCTGTCCTTATGAATTGACTTGTATCTTAAAATACTTATGAATGAAAAAGTTTAGATCTTTACATACAGCATTAAGACATGAGTTTCTCCCGACAAACATTTTAATTACGGTATTTTTTTTCAGCTGTTCGAACCCCAGAGATGGTATGTGTTTGGTATGAAGGTAGGTATCCCCTACCTGGAATATTATGATAAAGAGGAGAGTGCCTTCTCAGGGGAACCCATCCATTCCTTCAGCATGGCCAACTGCAAACGCATCACCTACACCATGGGGCGGCTTAACAAAGTGTGGACTTTTTGCATCTTTTTAGAGGATAGGATACTGGAACTCACAGCTGATTCTAGGTAAACATTTGGTTACTCTTAAAATTTTTGATTATTACCTATATTGAAATAATTGTTTCTCAAGTTTATGTAACTAGTCTTAAAATGTTACATGTGTATTTCATGGGGGTGATATTTACAGGGACAGTATGTTGTCATGGTGCAGGATTCTAGAAAGAACTCTACATGCCTTTGGAAATCTAGTGAGATATCCTGTGTATTAAGAAGCTATGAGAATAATAAATAATAAATCTGCATAAACATTATTTTATATGATGATATTCCAATATATTATTAAAGTTTATATTAGATTCAATCAACTTCATAAAAGGCTTATAATAGCTTTCTGCTATTTCCAGAGGAAAACTAGCAGTGAACATGTGTACAGTGCGTATCCTGTTAAAAGACCTCCCAGAAAGAGCCTACCAGATACACCACCTGCCTCCCCTGAGCCCCAGGGGGCAGAAGCTTCCCCTCTCCCCACTAACAGCCAAGATACCAGGGAAAACAGTGAAAGGGAGGAGATATTTGAGAGTCAGTGTAGCTTGATGGACTCATTACGCAACTCAGGTAATTTACAAAACAGCTCAGCAGGTCTGAGAGAATCCATTATCCTGGCTACGCGTAACTCGTCCAATTCTGATGATGGTGTCTGCCGGTCTCTTCCTGAGGATGATGTGTGTCAGTCCTTCCCTGACAAAGAAGATGGAGACATAGACAGTGACCCAGAGTATAGCGATGCTGCCTGGACCAAGAAAACCATCGAATTTGACACTGCAAAGTCTAATGAAGGTTTATCTTGTGCTAGATTCAAAAACACTTGTACGCAAGACTGGCTAATATCTATTTCTGTCTCTAACTTTATCTATAACAGTACTTGTTTATGTAGTTTTGTAGCAATGTTAGAATAACAGTAGAAAGCTTTCCAGTTAATATGTACGTTGGCCGATGAATAATAGCTTTGCAAAGAGTTAGTGGATGAGTTGAATCAAAAGCGTCATATTACAGGGGAGAAGCATAATTTTTTTTGCTTGGGGTGGGTTGGTAGGTGGAAGTGGGTTGGTAGGAGGGAGGTGAGTCAAACGGATAGTCATCACTTGGACAGGGAGAGAGAGAGAGAGGGGGGGGAGGGGTGACAGAAGCCATTCATTTAATCATGCCATGATGTGTTAATCTTACTAGTTCTAAACAACTGTCAACAAACTCAAAAAATATTATTTGTATTTTCATATATTCAAAAAGATCATTAACTGGTAAACTTACACCCCCTCCCCAGTACTGGATCCAGCATGTATGTGTATTGTAATTTCTGTCATTGCTGGGAAAAGACAAAAGAGCCAAGCTGAAGCTTTGACTACATGTAGTTTCTTTCTCTGTAAATTCTAGTTTGTTAAACAATAAATTGCCAGGTCTGGATTCATCAATCCAAACTGTTTCATTGGTTTTTTTTTTAAAAAACCCCACATTTTCATAAAATACCTACAGATGTCATGCATCTGAATATCGTATATAGACAGTTCATATGTATACTTGAAAAGCAAAACAATAATGATAATAATAATGATAATAATGATAATAATCAAGCCAATATTTCATTTGTGAAAAAGAAATCAACACATTAAAATTAATTTACAGAAATTTTTTTCATTGGTAGGTCATTACTGATCTCTGTTAAGAGTGTACATCAAATGACTGTAAAAAAATCTGCAGGGGGAGGTGGGCTCTTCAACTGTAATCATTATGCTTATTTTAACAAAAGGAAAAAATTTTAATTCAAATTCACCAAATTGAATACACTTGTATGTTTCATAAACTCCCCAGTAAACAAAAGTTTTCTACATTATTTTCTGGAAAGTCCTCTGTAAACGTTGAGATTATATTCTAATTCTGTTCTAGTTTGTTCTGAGTTTCTTACTGGAGCTACAAAAACAAGTTGATTGTACAAGAATGTAACACTGTAATTATAATAATATGATAAATTACTAATATCTATCATAATATAACTGGATAAACTTCCACAATTTCATCAGCTATAACCAGGAATATTCATTTAGATAAATCCTTGCAGTGTATATTCGCATGTGAAATGCTGTAACCAGAAATTTTCAATTAGATAAATCCTTGCAGTGTATAATCGCATGTGAACTGTCAAAATGCTTATTTTATACATTTTGATAATAGAATGTAAATATCTCCATATAATGATAGAATTGCTGAGTTTCAATGAATTCGATTCAGTCAATTTCTTATGTCTTGGATAATAAATCCTGACATCAACATCAACAAAAGTCAATAATTGTATAATATCACATAAACTGTTTATCTTTGTCATGAGTGTAATTGTGTATTATGCCAATTACTATTATTTACAGTGTAACATTTGGTGGTAATTTAACTTTGAAACCATACATGATAAAGGCTTAAAATACATGAAATTCATTTTATACTAAGAAGAAAGTGATTCAGATGAGCATTATGACCTTTGGGCATCTTGATTGTTAGCAATAGTATTATTCTAATGGCATGCATACACAGATTATAATTCAGATCTTCTATATTGGTTTTTTGATAATAAATTCTGGTAAAAAAAAAACATTATAAATGTAGGTATCATACAGACTTCAATAGTGTAATTCTATAAATAATTGAGGAAGTATGCTTTAAGAGTTCTCTGTCCTTGACTTATAGATGCCACTGATACAAGATTTCGAAGAGGGCAACATCATTCTGATTCAGACTCCAGTGGCAGTGAACCGGATACGACTGGTGACGAGGATTTTGTAGGTGAAGACTTCTTTCTAAACAATAAAAAACTAGAGAAATCTCCAGCAGTCCAGCGGCGGTTTAGAGATGACTTGGGTATTAGAAAAAGTCCCATCCCTCAACCAGTACGACCAGTATCAATGATTAATTATCCGCCATCTTTAAACATATATGAAAATTATTATCCAGAAGGTCTGTTAGATGATAGATTGAAATTGCCAGATCAGTCTTCCAAAGGTGCCAGAAGAAAAGAAATCACACCTCTCCAGCAACTTACAAGAAATGAAAACTACAGCTTCATAAGGCGACCAAGGATGTGTAGTGGTGATATCCCCACGAATTCTGACAACATTGATGAGAACTATGAAGTAGCAAAGAGTCCATTCCTTGAAGATATTAAAACTCCAGAAAGACCCACAAGTGACCCATATTTACCAATGTGTGATGCTATCAAGAACAACACTCTTACCAAGCAATCCTCCAAGATACTTGATTTAGATGATGGGTATCAAGTGATTAGATCTGAAGATGTTGATTCTAACATGTTGACTGATTATGAATATATGTGTAGTGATTTGAAGGATTTAAGGGTGACCTTACCCACTTCAGAACAGAAACGTCAAAGTGGACTTAGTGATACAAGTACGCCAACAAACAGAGACAGTGGAAGTGTGTTTGTTGTATCAAGAGACTCATCATCCAAAGAGGAGAACATATATGCTCCATTCCCATTGTCTGATTACCAGAATTCCACAGACAATATGGATGGCATTCCCAGTGTTCCTCCAAAGAGGTCTAGTGGCAGTGACTCACCAAAATGTTCTAGTCCCGAAAAACCATCACGACACAATAAGGGTGTGGTGTCCCCAACATCTTCAAACAAGAATTCCAAAGAAGCTGAAGCCTCCAGACTAACCAATCCCATCCCTCCTCCCCTGGATTCTATTCCAGTCAGAAAAACTTTACAAGATACATCAACACAGGATAACACACAAAGCAGTGTCCTTCATTCCAATCCTGGTGAACATATACGTAGTCTTTCAGATTCATCAAGGCTTGATGATCCAGATAAAGGCAATTATTACTCTGTACAACCTTTACCCCCTAGAAGGAAAAATATTCCCCCTCCAACAGATTATGCATATGTAACCCCAAAAGCTGAGGACAAGTTAGAAATTCCCCACCTTCCACCTCCCCGGAGACAGTTATCCAACAGACAGACGAGGAGAGGTGTCAGCTCTCCACCTCAACAATCATTTAAGTTCAAACCAGGCTGGTCAGAACCTTCAACTGAAAACCAGAGTGACAGTGATGAGTATGAGGATGCTACCACAATGAATGGGCAACCGCCAAGACCTCCACCACGGGCATCAAAAAGACCCAGCTTGAATAAATCCAAAAGTTGCCACTCTCCTGAAGAGAAAGCCCAGGTTTCACAAGATGACATTCCAGTTAGACCAAGGAGTAAGTCCACACTGAAATAGATGAAAGTCAATCATAGACACCATAATCCAAAAAGCCAAAGAAAAATGATCTGTATTATCATTTGGGGCATTTCTACAAAGGAAATCAATCATAAATTTACAAAATGTATCAGTTTCAAGAAAATCCATGAGGCATTTTACAGAAGTCTTGAAAAATAATCATGTTAATGAATTAAATTTCAATAAATATTTTGAAAGTCTGACTTTGAATGGAATGCAAAACTAAAGACATAGATGTATCCAAGGGAAAGTGGACCATAAATATTCATTTTAATAATATAATTGTGCAAACTATTTGAAAAATTTATATAACGTATTTCATTTGGGTATCTACCATTCTCTTTGATAATGTTGGTGTCTTGTATTTAACATTACCGTGTATTAATTAATTAGAAATTTAACAATTTTATTTGCAATGTAAGAATAGATTTATTGGAATAATATTACTTTATGAAGGTTCTGTGGTAAGACAACAGTCTCTACAGGAACGCCAGCGCATCAGTCAGACCCTCGGGGTCATCAACGTGGTCCCCTTAAAACAGAGTCAAGTGGAAATTTTACAGCAAGAACAGAGGCATCCATTCATCAATATCACCATCAACAGGGCCTGGGGAACAAAGATTGGCCTCGTGGACTGCTTCGACAAAGTCTGGTGGGTACCAAAATAGCTCAGTCAAGATCTTTTACTATAATGGCAAAATTCTGTAATGAACCTCAAGGTAAGTTTTAATACAAAATTCAGGTGGTGACGGAAAACACAGTAAGAGGATATCATGCACGACGTAAATTGCTGACAGTACCAAAATATGAATACAGTTTATACAATATTTTGGATTGCACAGCATCATAATTAGACAAGTTTTAAAGTACATTTGTATTGAAGACTGGTAGTTGTGTAGATATTGAATTTTGTGAACTATTCTAATTGATATACATGGATTGATCAATTCATTATATACTACAGCATGAGTTATTGATGAACTTAATCTATACTGACCAATACATTATTTACTAATATTATTTACTATAGTATGTTTTTTCCTCTTTGCTCATTATATATGTACATGTACAAAATTTTTAAAAGAATTTACATGCAACACAACATTTATATGACATATCACCTTGTAAATAAGATATTTTAAAAAATAGGGTTGCTGGATGGGATATGAAAACGTGCCCTCGGTTAAGTGACAAAGTACACATAGGGGACCAGCTACTGAAAATCAATGACAGAAAGGTCAGAAATAGTACAGATGCGCAAAGAATATATAAAAGTGCTGAGGAAACAGTGACTCTAACAGTACAGAGACTGCCCTATGCTCAGGTGATAGCCATACATCGACAGGAAAATAAGCAACCAATTGGAATCCAGAGGGAAGGTGGAACATCAAAGGTAACCAGTCAGAATGCAGTAGACTTCTTTTGCTCAACATGTTGCATATTTGCATGATTTCACAGATGAAACAATAAAAGTCATTCTCTGTAAGCATTAGAATGAAGTGGAAACTGGCATCACAGATTTTGACTAAATTTTACACAAGTATACACACTTTAGTCTTTTAATCTTGACACCTTTAAAAATGTGCATTTGCTTGTATTTCCATGGCAACAAGACATCCAATATCATGTAAATATGTGATCCTCACTAAATGTATGATACATATGTAGGCAAAAAATAAAAATTTAAACCAGTCAGATCATTGCTTGACTTGATGAGCCCAAACATCGCATTGAATTCTATTCTAGCTTTCATTAAAATATAGTATTCTTTTAAATTGATTAACAAGTTCTAAGTTTTCATTGAGGATTTTTAATGAGTTTACCCCAAAAAATTAATTCTTTTTACAGATAGTGTATGTTGACCCAAATGGCCTGGCTGCAAAACATGGTCTTCAGCAGAGGGCACGTTCTGTACTGGTGGGCAGTGAATTCTGTTTTTGGTGCCTGTCTGAAATCAACAGTCGTCCACTAGACCTGTCTTTCAAGGGGAATGAGGTGGGTCAATCAGAAGAGGGCCTGTGAATTGATTTTAAATTTTAAAATGCAAGGATTCAGAAGCATGGGGTGCCAGCACCTGAAGTACTTTGATTCTTATGTATCTCACTTAGTCATATTATTATCAAAGGAATACAAATTGTGACTCAGAATGAAACACTTTTTTTTATTACTATGGGCAATTTACTATCCCTTTTCTATTTTAATCCCCAACTGCTTTATAAAACTGAAGGGGACTTGCTTATAGGTTTCTTCTTTATCAGTCTGTCCCTCTGTCAATCTGTCCCATTGCTTTTCCAGACTTTTTTTTCCTTTATGCTTGTGAGGATTCTTTTGATTAATGATTGAATGATTGATTATATATTGTTTAACGCCCCGCTTGAGAATGTTTCACTCATAGGATTCATTTGTAACTTGCAGTATAGTTTCAGAGTGACAAACTACAGATCAAGTTTGAATTTCACAACATTGATCAACAAATCTAAAAGAAATCAATTTTTATATTGTTACATTTAATATTAATTGGGATTGGGATTGTGTTAAGATCAAAAGGCTGTAAAATAGGACTTCTGAATAGAGGCAGTCGACAAAACTATGCTGTAGATCACTGATTTTGTAATTAATTACTTGATTAAATTAACATTTTAAGCTCATTAATTGTAAAAGGAACATATCATTGAAAATACATGTATATATCAAATCTGTTAATTAATCACATGAGTATTTTCAGCTCATCTGAGCTGAAGGCTCATATGAGCTTTTCTAACCAAAACTTTTAGTTGTCTGTCATCAGTGTTGTTGTTGGCATAAACCTTTCACATTTTCATTCTCTTCTCCAGAACCACTGGGTCATTTTCAATCAAACTTGGCAAAAAGCATCCATGGGTGAAGGGGATTTAAGTTTGTTTAAATGAAGGGCAATACCTTTCTCCAAGGGGAGATACAGAAATTTTTCTTCTCCATAACCAGGGGGCCAATGGCCATCAAACTTGGTGCAAATCATCCTTAGGTGAAGGGGATTCAAGTTTGTTCAAATGAAGGGCCATGCCCTCTTCAAAGGGGAGATAATCACACGAATGCAAAGATAGGGTGGGGTCATTTAAAAATCTTTTCAACAAGAATCACTGGGCAAGTAAAGTTCAAATGTACATGGAAGCTTTCTGACATAGTGCAGATTTAAATTTGTTGAAATCATGCCCCCCACTAACTAATTAGATACTGGTAAACATGGTGATTTTAGGTCACAGTTCAAGGTCAAACAACATTTTAAATGTACATTCTCTCAAATTACATCTATCAATTAATAGGGTCTTCAGAAGGAGACGTGTATTGCTCATGTAGTACTACTGGAATGCTTGATATTTCAGCCAAAAAAATTTTTAAATTATTTACTGCATTATGTTTCATCAATTTTCTTGGGTATGAAATTTCTTGGAATTTGAAAAAGATATTTTATTGATACTGAACCGTAGAAATTTATATATTATATCTTGATGAGTAATGAGAAATATTAGATTTCATTGATCATTTCAAGATCTGGCAAAATGATGAAAATAACAAAAATTGACAAATGATAAAACTACAGAATTTGATTGATGATATTCATTTCATATGATGGGATAATTAAAGAAAAGAATGTTACACAGATTGATATAAATTTAATTTTTACAGTGTGTCATGGAAACCATTATCATTTGTAGATTGAACATTTGTTAAGTGCAGTGGGGAAGGACATCTCCATTGTTGTACAACCAGAAGATTTTGTCAGAGAGTTGAAGAAACAGCTGAAGAAGCTTAAAAACTACAAAGATCTGTTGATGAAGTATTAAGTCCATACCAAATACATGTAAAGATATTTGATTAATTCTGAATTCCAATTTATTTGAATATGTATGCCTTCAAATGTTTAAAATGTTCCTTTGTATTGTTAACGTGGTATAACACGGAATCCTAAATTTTCTCAAAAATATTTATAGTTACATGTTGTAGACTTCATTATTAGAATGATGTAGAACAGACACATCGAAAGTAGAAATTTAGAGATGAAAGTTTGTACATAATAATGTTAAATTATAGTGAATATGATAATCTGTGCATGTATATGAATGTGGTAATTAGAAATGAATATGATTCGTAATTAATTGCAGGAAAGAAGCATAATATCTTCATATTATATATATGTGTGTATATATATATATATATATTAAATTTTAAGAATTTAAGGATGACTAAACTAAAAGAGAAAAAAAAATTCGCGCTGATATTACGGTTTTTAAGATGAAAAGAAACCTGCACTATCAGAACTCAAAATATAATTTTAGTTTTTCATGGTGATCGAATTATGAGTTTTATCATATAAAAGTAAGTTGTAATATTTGATCATAGATATTTGTGAAATTGTGAAAATGCAACTACTGTAATTCTCTTTTTATTTCTTAATACATTATAATGTAAAATACACTTTGCAGTGGGCCCAGCTAAATATTTAGCAGGAAACATTTTTTTTCCTCTTGATTTCAATGAAATGTTCTGCTGAAATATGATGGAAATTTGTGTGAAGAATATATAAATATTTAAGATTTTGAGTAAAGACATTCTGCTCGGACTTTTCTGATTAATATATTATGCTAAAGAGTAAACTGGAACAGAATTTTATCAACTTCCTTTGTAAAGAAATTGTCTCAGCAATATTTTCATTGATTTAAGTAATATGTAAGATTTACTCTATAAATATATTATAGTTTGAGTGAAATCCAGCTCTGTTAAAGAAAAAACTTTAAATTTGTCATCCTTGAATACTCTCAGTGGTCTCATATTGTATTCTTTCAACAATCACATACCCGGTAATGATTTTATGCCTTGATGTTCACATAAAGAGTTAATGTGAAGCAAATAATATTTAATTTGCATTAGATATGCATTATATTCACATTCATGCAAATTGAATTTTAACGAAGCAATTGCATATTAAGGGAATATTCATGCAAGTCGAACTTCATGTACAAATTTGTAAGTTTTACCACAAAATCAAACAAAAAAACAGAAAATCTATGGCAAGACCAAGACGTTTTGGAAGGAGCTATATATTTGTTATGGAGGGGTTTTCGTATCAAATCTGCACAGTATATTGCTTCTATTTTTCTATCTTTCATCAACCAAAAATTAACTGTAAAAAATTCACATAGTTCATTTAAGACACTTAGAGTTATTTAGTAAGTGAAAACACTATACTGGTATTGATGTGTTAATTAGAGACATGTTAATTAGAAGAAGGATTTGGATTATACATTTACAGAGCTAACATTTATAACAATTGTTAGATAAGTTTCACCCCAAAATGATATATTCTGTATTATATCAGTGATTTCAACACTGAATCTTACAGTATTTTTAATGAGTTTTGATATACCTGTTGTTATGATATAATCTAAAACTTCATTTTGTAAAATCTCATTACTCTTTCTTAATATTGTGGAATGTTATTTTTCTGTTTGAAAAAGGTTGGAATTCATAATGCTGTCTGGCTTATCTATTGCACAATGAGCTAACTATAGCTAGGATTTCTTTCTGAATTAATTTTTTATTCTCTGTAAAGGCTTTTCTGTTGCTATTCTAAATGTATATATCCTTAATTCACAGTTACACAACTGTTGTGTTAATTCTAAGTGAATTTTGAATTATATTTTGACACACTTAGGGGAAACTATTACAAACAACAATGACAAAATCCGATTTTCGTGTGTGTGTGTGTGTGTGTGTGTGTGTGTGAAGTAGAAGACAATGTATATGTCATTTGACTGCTAATAAATGCCATTTTATTTTGTTACATGTAGACATTAACCACAGAATGAAGAGGGAGTAAATTTATTATAGTATTTTGAAACTGTAAAATTTTACTTGCACATTTGTGTGAACTAGACTTTGTTTACAATATGTAGATTACTTATTAATTCATCCTGTGTCCTTTGCTAATTATAGAACATTTTCAGTTTGTACCTGTATATGAGATGATTTGGATTTATTCAATGGTTGCCATATTATTTTTTAGCCTACAAATTATGTGTGCTTTTTTTTTTGTTCATATTGGTCATTGGTGCTATGGATGTGTTAAAGGTCATACAAAATTTAAGATTGATGTATATGCTAGTATGATAATGCAAGCTCATGTACTTAATAACCTTTTCTCCATTGCTGTGATCAGTCGTGACCCATGAAGTGCTCAGTATTTTACAACTAATATGGAGTATTTTGATAGAATAACCTGTATATTGAGATCTGCCTTATATTTGAGTTTGTTTTGTTTTGATTATTGCATGTTTTTTTCCCCTCTAGTTTCTGTGTAGTCATAGTACATTTCTGTAACTAAATGAACTGTACTGCTGGCATTTCTGAAAAAAAAATTGTGGGATTTTCAAACAAAGTAGTTTAGTTATGGATTTTTGAATATTAATTAATACATTATTTAATGAATAGATCACAGATCAGAGGGGTTTTTTTTGTTGGTTTTTTTGGTTTTTTTTGTTTTGTTTTTGGTCAAGGTAGGGTTATGTTATATATATTTTGTTTATATGTTGATAAGACATTGAACCTGTCTACTGTAACATACATATAATGTCCTCTATAACAGATAATGTCCTCTATAACACTTGTTGACCTCTATAATAGATTATGTCCACTATTACAGATAATGACCTCTATAACAGTTGATACCCTCTATAACAGTTGATGTCCTCTAAAATTAATGTCAACTATAACAATTAATGTCCACTATAACATAATGACCTTTATAACTGTTGATGTCCTGTATCACAGTTGATGTCCTCAATAACAGTTAATGCCCTCTATAACAGTTGATGTCCTCTAAAATTAATGTCAACTATAACAATTAATGTCCACTATAACATAATGACCTTTATAACTGTTGATGTCCTGTATCACAGTTGATGTCCTCAATAACAGTTAATGCCCTCTATAACAGTTGATGTCCTCTAAAATTAATGTCAACTATAACAATTAATGTCCACTATAACATAATGACCTTTATAACTGTTGATGTCCTGTATCACAGTTGATGTCCTCAATAACAGTTAATGCCCTCTATAATAGTTGATGTCCTCTAAAATTAATGTTGACTGTAGCAGTTAATGTCCACTCTAGTTGATTATGTACACACTAGTTGTTGATAACCAATCTAGATGTCTATGTCCACACTAGCACTTAATGTACACTCCTGTAGCTAATGTTTTTTAACATTTTAACAGTGAATATCCACTCTATCAGTGAATGTCCACTCTGTCAGTGAGTGTCCACTCTATCAGTGAATGTCCACTCCATTGGTGAATGTCCACTCTATCAGTGAATGTCCACTCCATTGGTGAGTGTCCACTCTATCAGTGAATATCCACTCTATCAGTGAATATCCACTCTATCAGTGAATGTCCACTCCATTGGTGAGTGTCTACTCTATCAGTAAATGTCCACTCCATTGGTGAGTGTCCACTCTATCAGTGAATGTCCACTCCATTGGTGAGTGTCCACTCTATCAGTGAATGTCCACTCTATCAATGAATATCCACTCTATCAGTGAATATCCACTCTATCAGTGAATATCTATTCAATCAGTGAATGTCCACTCTCAGTGTATTCTGTCACTTAAGGTCTATTATAGCAGTGAGTGTTCACTTCTTCAGTGATTCTGTCCACTTTATCTGTGATTTACTTACTCTGTAAGTAAATATACATTAAATATTGTTGAATTAAGTTTGAATCAAAGAAAACCTACCTTTACATTTAAAGCATACGCTAAAATTATTTTCATATAAAATCATATTCACTCCTATCATATTGCAACATTCTATCCATTGTCTCAGACCATGGACAAAATGGAGGAGGCAATATTTCATTCACCATACTGGTGACTGATTTGGTTTGTTTTAGTTCATTATATTTATTGCTTTATGAATCGTATAATGTGAACTGATATGTTGCCAACATTATTTTTTGGTAAATTTTTGTGTACTCGTCAGATACTGATGATGAAGTCAGTGTTTGCATCTTATATCAATGTGCTATATGCTGGTCATCTAGTGATAGGATGCAGTACTGTTTTGTGATTGCACAGATACAAATATCATACAGACAGGCGTGACCTAATTACTGTGCACAAACAGATTCAAGTCGATGAATCAAGTTGTATGCTTGTGGAAAGAAAGCAATTTTGGAAACATTTTGAATATGTTTATTTGTGAATAGGTTTGCCATTTTATTTTTTGCTATGATAGATACCCGGTATTACGACAAGCTTGTAGAAATACAACCATTAAGACACAAATTTCATTTGAGATGTATGCTGTTTGTAAGATATGGTTTACCTAATGGATCTGAAACTGATTTCATAATATCACAAGTTTTGTAGATCATAATCATTTTTGAAAATAATAATAATAAAAAAATCAATTTTCTGCACTTTGCAAATTCAGGAGACCAGAAATTGTACACCTGTGTACATGAGAACTAAAATGGGTTGTAAGAACGTATTATATTATTCATTAACATGAAAGATTACAGGTTAAATTTGAGATTCTGTAATCTATATTCTTGGAGGCTTACATGTACATATGTCTGACCTGCATAGTGTTTCATCTCATATGACATAGGTAATTTGAAAAGATGACTAGAACTAGGTGTAGACACACAACATGTGTACAATTTAATTATCTTGCAACATGTTTGATGTATCTGCCAGACATAGACCATTGTATTCTTTAAATCATTTATAATCCTGTACATTTTAGAGCTGCTAAATGAAGATTTGATTGATTGATTAATTTTATAATGTTTAATGACCCTTTCGAGAATCTTTCACTCATATGGAGATGTCACTATTGCCGGTGAAGGGCTGCAAAATTTAAGCCTATGCTCGGCACTTATGGCCTTTGAACGGGGAGGGATCTTTATCGTGCCACACCTGGGGCTAGGTTTGTGCAGTCTCATCTGAAGGACCGCCCCATTTAGTCACCTCATATGACAAGCAAGGGGTACAGAGGATCTATTCTAACCCGGATCCCCACTAGGCTCGAAAATTCGAAAAGCCCTATGTAAAAGTACATGTATGAGATGCTGTATTTTGGTAATTATGCCAGTGAGCAGATTTATAGGGGTTACAGGGGTTGCATCCCCATTTAGTGGAACAATTTTAATATATATAGTCATTAATAGACTGTTTCAACTGAGAGAGAGAGCATACAAACTTGGGTTGAAACTCTCCCTTTGATAATTTTGTGGATCCAGTGACGAATCCAGAAATTTTTGACTGGGGCAGTTAACGGCTGGGTGTCTGGTGACTGTCTTGAGGTTCCCCATAGGTCCAGGACAAAGCCCTAAAATAGGTCCTTGAAGCAAATCCTCTGAAACTATTGAATGCTCATAAAATAAGACATAAATATTTTGGTGTTTTTGAATATATTCTTTAAAAAAAGGTGTCTGTGAAGGGGAGGGGTGGGGGTGCGGGCGGCACCAAATTTGTCTTTGCATTTATTCGAATTGGTGATATCATTTATTGCTATTAAATAACTTAAATAAAAATACACCGTCTCATACGTTTGAATGCTGTGTGATATATCAGTAATTATTATATGTATTTTATTTTCAACTTCACGGTTGTTTTTTACTATGCCTTAGTAAGCCTGGAGAATTTTTCACTCGTATTGAGACGTCACCAGTTGTACATGCAGGGTGAATTTAGATGTATGCTTAGCACCCAGGGCCGCAGCAATGATGGTTCTGTAAGGTACCAACGCCTGCCGCGACACAGGACCTCCGTTTTTAATTAAGGTCATATCCAAGAAACCCGTGATTCTCACTTCTAAATGCCGAGCGTTTGGCGAAGGAACAGTCACTACCAATGTTTAAGTCTTATGTTTGGCACGAGTAGGGCTCGAACTCATGACCGCCCAGTTATGAAGCGAACGCTCTAACAACCATGGAACGATTATGGGTGAGCTCTTTGTAAAGACTAAAGAGAAACGGCTTTTTCAATCGTTTGTACAAATTCCCAAATTGTATATTTATAAATGATTTTATATTTTGTAATAAATTAAAATGGCACGAATAAGCCGTCGTAATTTTCTATTAAAGATCAACAATTTTTCACTAGTTGCCATGTGGTACTGGTATTAATTGATACAGATATACTATTCAAAAAAGTAAGGGATATTGGATTTACAAGGACAATGAAATGCAGATCATGAGGTCAGAAAGGAAACAAATGACAGAAAAACATTAAGGAAACATTTGTCAATTTATTCGAAACCCTGTGTACAGTGAGAAAAGGACAGATTCTCCAGAATAAGGGTCAACACAAACACAGGGTCACACAGCAAATTTACCACCATTGTAAAAAAGAGTCAGTAGCGGGTAAAACCCCCTCGGTTGGCCAGAAAAGCTCGGATTCGGCGTGGCATACTCTTAACAGGACGTCCCAAGTCATTTTGGGGAAGATTATTCCATTCCTGTTGCAATGCTGCAGCAAGTTCTTGGACATTGACAGGAGGTTGTTGACGTTGGCATAGCCGCTATCCAAGCATGTTCCAGACATGTTCGATGGGGGAAAGGTTCGGACTGAGTGCAGGCCATGGTAATGTGGTGATAGTCTGCTGTTGGAGGTAATTCTGGCTCTATGACATCTGGCATTGTCACCTTGAAACAATGAAACGGCGGCCATAACGACGTGCAAACGGCACAACATGGGATGCAAAGATGTTGTCCCGGTAGTACTGCCCTGTGACACGTCCAGCAACAGCATGCAAGTCTGTTCTGCCGGCAACAGTGATGCCTCCCCACACCATTACAGATCCCGCCCATACCGATCATGTCTAATGACGTTAACGTCATGGAAACGTTCGTTACGTCGGCGCCAAACCCTCTGTCCAGGTCCACAGTGAACCTCGACTCATCTGAGAAATTACGTGGTTCCATCGACGATTATCCCAGCGTTGATGGTGACGACACCATTGGAGTCTGGCTCTAATGTGACGATCCCTCAAACAGGGAATGACAGGAGGACGTCGGGCGTGTAAGTGAAATCTGTACAGTCGATTCCTGATGGTCTGGCCACTCACTTCCAAGCCAGTATCCCTTTGAAGTTGAGACCTTATCTGATTTGCTGTTACCAGACGATTTCTCAAGGCAATAGTGCGGATGAATCTGTCCTGAGTCTGAGTTGTTGCCTTGGTCGACTGGATCGTTGTCTATCCTGAACAGACCCTGTAGCACGATGTCTGAACCATAAGCTGCAGATAACGGACTGGGAAACATCCATTGCCCTTGCCACAGCGACATGTAACCTCTCATCATTTTTTAGACGGCGCATGGTCTTTAACAACTAATAATTGGATGCTTTCTCTTCAAAATCTTCATTTAGATTGGCTCTAACCTTCCAATTCAGAGGCATGCAAATTTGTAGCACAACACCCTTGATCACCAGTAGCATCCCATGAGAGTGTGATTGATGTGTTTGGGTGATAGATTCTTTGGAAATTCTTCCGCGTTAAGGAACTATACAACATGCTGTCGTATCCCTTTGTGTATGTGAACATTTTGATCACAAAATACAGTATCCCCTACTTTTGTTAATAGTATAATTAATCAAAATTTACTATTTGAAAGTGCATTGTAAGTGACATCTAATGAGTATATTTTTTTCCATCGGGAACAAAAAAGATAAACAAGAACTAAGGTCATTGCAAGTTTTTATATATGTTAAGATGTTAAGCGTCTTCAGTCGGAAGACGCATGAATAGAAAATTATATTTGATGAAAAAAAAATCTCCCTTCGATTGCTGAACCATTAGTGTGTAGAAACACAATTTGTAAATACAAGTACTGCGCAATTTATAATGGATGCACGAATTTACTGCTTATTTAGGTATACTTTATTACTGTTTAGGAATTTTATAAATTATTTGTCAATTCACATATAAACAATACACATATAATGAATCTGTACTTAGGTGTACTTGTTAGATTGATTGACTGTCGAATTGCTTTGTATGTGCAATATAGTGGTATTATATCTATTAAGGGTCTGTATGGGTTTTTTTTAAATGGTAGATAAAGAAATGAGTGCATGCTTGGTATTAAAAAAATGGACAAAAACAAAACACTAACAAACACCCCCCCCCCCCCCCCCCCCCCAATAAAAATCGGGAATAGACTACAATGGACTTTACTGTACTTTCTTAATTAATGCAAATATTATAAAGGCATCGGATACATGCATACTCTATTACATTGCTCGCATGTTTGGTTGTCGGTATGACAACATTGAGGTCGCTTACAGTAGAACACACGCTGTGTTGTTTTGCAATGCACGAGTTTGATTACTTTGGACATGACCAATCAAGAAAGTGGAATTTGTATGCAACTTATACTTATGTTGCTTAAAGCACCCTTAAAAGTAAAGCCGGGCGTGATTTAGCAACCCTCGAATTCCAACATTTAGTTACTCACTAAGTAATATTTACTTTGCCATCCGAGTTCGGGGATACTGTACTGCTACGGGGAATACTGTACTGCTACGGGGGATACTGTACTGCTACGGGGAACACTGTACTGCTACGGGGGATACTGTACTGCTACGGGGGATACTGTACTGCTCAGGTAGCTAAATCATCGTATTGCCCGCGAAAATGTCAATATTTGTACATGTATGTTTTTAGGATGACCTACGTAAGTGAAAAGCCTGCTTTAAGTCGTTAGCTTTAATTTTACGGACACTGAATATCAAGTTCGAATAGCGCATACCTACACAATGTATGAAATGTCTTATTAGCAGAATGTTACCTACATGTATCTGCACTTTAAAGGATATAGCATTGGCGAATCCGGCAAAGCGTGAGAAACTTTCAATGTATGCATGTCTTAGATGGATGACTTAATTAGCAAGTTCTTTCATCTCAGATACACTAATACTTAAACAAGTAGATTTTCTTTATATAAATCTGCAATACGTGGAGCATCAACATCCCAGAAAACCGAGGCCATAACCTTTCAAGTCTTTGACGGGGATGAACCAGGGTGCCTCCATTGTTTAGACTGCTGTTTGGCTTCTGGGGCTGAAATGATGGACCCACGTGTCATCCTTAGTAACACATCTCTGAAGAGAGTTAGCAGGATTTACCTCTAAAAGGTATAGATTAGCACACGGCAAAGTGCGCCTAGTGTGTTTCTGATCAACTGTCAGAAGTCTCGGTACTCAATGGGCTGAAAACTTTCTCATTGCAAGATCCTCTGTCAGAATGGAATATACTCTTTCCTGTGAAATGACAAATATACTGGCTATATATCTTTCTGTAACTCGCCTATCAGTCATAACAATATCATGGACTTTATTGACCATTTCTGGGGTTGCAACAGTGACAGGCCTTCTGTAACTCGCCTGTCAGTCGTAACAATACCATATACTTTATTGACCATTTCTGGGCTTGCAACAGTGATAGGTCTTCAAGGAAAGGGGACATCATCAAGGCTCTGCCTGCCGCGTTTACGTGTAAATTCCGCCATCCACCTTTTTATTGCATTATATAAAAGGACAACTTTCCCTAGTATTGCTACCATATCAGTACGTATATCCTTAGGTGCTAAGCCTTTTTATGCAAATATTGGATCACTGCTCTTTCACCGATTGAGTCCATTTTGCAAAAGTTACTTGCCTTGTTTACTCTAGAGTGCTACTTCATCGATATAAATTAACCAAATGACACCAGTGTTCGGTACATGGCCTTAATTAGTCAGGAAATAGTATGGTTGAAAAACGACATCGATGCCAATCTCCATTAATACAAGGCTCACAACATATCAATCAGCCCTCAATATGTAGTTTTAATGTGTGTAGTTGTAGAAGAAATTGATATATACACATCCCCTAGCATATCGGCATATTTACTTTATTTATTTATTTATGTATTATTATTATTATTATCATTATGGTTTCATACATGGTTACAGACAACACCCTATAGCAAAGAGGCAGAAGTGCTAGGGTGAAGGAGCGATTGTTGTGAAGTCGAGAGTGCGAAGGAACGATTTTAGTTTCCCTCCGTAGCCCTCGTGTTTTCGCTCCTTCGCTCTAAACGCGAAAGAGCCATAGACTTGAACAGAACACCGTAATAAGTGGACGTTGTCTGAAGTAAAGTGTCTGATAGCACAGATCAGAAACGTCCATGCCCTTCTACGCTCTAGTAGCCAATGTATATAGCATTGCAAGTGTGGAACAGAGATCAAAATCGTAAATCCTATAAGGAATACAAAACTGAGAGCAAGACAACCACGAGCTCGTGGAAACATCAGAGATGGGATCAGGTGCAGAGGAGTAAGCATCCCTGTTGCCCTGTCTGACCAGACGTGAACCATACACCTTTATCAGGTAAACATAGTAATCCATAGTCAAAATTAGTATGTAAAGAACGGTTTATGAATTGGTATGACACACTTAAGACTGCATTCGATCTCATGACAGGTTACATTTGCAATTGTTACAACGACTATAGAATTTGCGAAATGCTGATTTTAAACGATATTGATGAAAATTCTGTAACATCAACTTGTTTATCAGTAGCCTACCTCGATTTAAAAACTCATCATACATATCTAAATTTCGAACTGAAAGCCTTTGCAGAGTTTGATGAAAACCCTGTAACAAAACTTAATAATAATAATGATAATAATAATAATGCACTTATATAGCACCTTATCTAAATATACTCTTAAGCGCTTTACACTATACTAAAATGCAAATCGAAATTATACAGAATAAATGAAATCACTTATAAATGCCAGATATCAATATCGCACAATGAACAATTGAGTCTATGAAAGAAATAAGCTAGAGAAAATTAGAAATTAATTCATATTATAAAAAATCGTAAAATATAAAATATGTGCTAGAAAAATTTTCTTTTTTTTTGTTTTTTTGTTTGTTTTGATCAGTAGCTATCTTGATTTAAAACCTCATTATACATATTTAAATATCAAATTGGAGGCCACAGCAAAAGATTTGTCTTCTCATGTATAAGCCTTTGCTTCATTAGAATGCAAAAACAAGTCCGCTAACAAAGGAGCACAGTTCGTGTCCATGGGTATTTCAACAGATTGTTAGAAGACCTGATCACCAAACGAGGAACTTCAATATATTTTTTGATATCAACTTCAGAGCAATCAGCATAGTCTTCAACACAGTAAATTTTGGGATGACTAATGACAAGATACGACTATTTCCAAGTTAACATTCTTTTTGAAGAAAAAATAGCTGTCTGTGATGTCAATAGAACTAAATTTTTTTTTATTTATCGTGAGGAATGGTGTTGTAAAGTGACGAAAAGTATGTTTTGGTATTCCTTTTGAGAAGAGCTTTGTGATTTCAAAAAAGTTTTTTGGAGTTTTTGAGAACTCACATTTGATTTACACCACATCTCGCATATGTTGTGGCACGTATGTTTCTTCTTCACAGCATTTTCATGAGGAGTAAATTGATTGATTGTTTGTTTTCCGCCACACTCAACAATTTTTCAGTTATCTGGTTGAGTCCAGTTTTTGTAGGAGGAGGAGTGAACCCAGATACAATGTAGCCGGGAAATGACCACCGACCTTCCGAAAGTAAACTGGCAAACTTTCTCACATATATCGGGACCACCCGCTCCGACTAGACGTGAGAGGCCTTGTAATTCTGAGCGCAATGCTTTAACCACTCGGCAACGGAGGTCCCTTATGAGGAGTAAAGATAAGGGCTTGGTAGAACATGTAGTAAATCTAGCAATATATCTCCTTGGTTTTTTTAAGTTTCGGAATCCAATACAGGTATGGTAACTCCAAATTCATTCGTCCCAATGACTGGAATATTACATGTAAATGTGTTTAAAACTGATTCGTGATTTTGAAGAATTTCGTCTTTTGAAAGGGAACTTAGAGTATGAGATGGATCACAAAATGTGGCATTAAAGTCAAGTTCTTATAAAATACAAATGTGATAGTGATCCTTACAAAGGAAAACAAGTTGTTACAATTTTTGCCAGCTGGAACCAATACATATTCCTAATGTAACCTTTCTAATTCTTTCATCTTTCTGGTTTACTAAACACAGAAGGATAGATGGTAACATTTTTGTTTTAATGTGTCAAGTTCTTCCTTTTCAAATTTATCCCATCGTCTGGGATAATCTTCGACATAATACAAAGAGAGATGGACTAAAGATCGGGGCTATATGAATGACCTTTTCAAAACAGTAATGTCAAGTCCTCATCTTCAACAATATTGACATCACCAGAAATAACATGTTCAGCTGGACTATAGTTAAAAGAACACGCAGGAAAGTTTTGTACATGATTGTGTATAGAGTGTATCTAGGCCTGTAAAGTTTATTTGTAATTAAATGTGGTTTCCCGCCGGGTACCCCCGTTTCCTCCCACAAAAACGCCCCCAAGCGCCAACATATATAGTATATAGCCATGCTATGTTCGTTGTTGTTATGTCCGACAACAAAAATAGAAGATTATCATCATTATTATTAAAAAGTTTAGATGCCATACTAATAGTATACATGTATTTGTAAGAATACAGGGTGTAGGCTTGAGCTTGAAATATAATGGACACTAGACTTTTTAACAAACAAGAATTTTGCTGATGTTGACTGCATTTATTACTTTATATGGGGAAAATGACATTCATGTTTTGGTGATATGTACACGGACAATTTTGTCCATTTCACCAGTCTTGGGCTCGAATCGGTCTGCATTTTGGGCAATCAACGAACGGTAACATGAGTCATGAGTAGTCAGAAATATTATCATCATGACATAGTCAAACGCCTTACTGTGTCATCTTCCACAATAACATGCTAAACTATTCCAACGTTCGTGATTACTCTCCGTAAATATCCGGAAGTTTTCTGTTGAGCAAAAAAGTTTTCCCGTTAAATATGGGAACATTACTGAAAGAAAATGTACTTGGAATCCGGATAGTGGCAGATAAAAACTCGTGTGTTCGTTGTAGGAAATTTGAAGAACTGTCAGAGACAAGATAATATTTTACATGCAGTTTAGATGATAGATGTAGTGAGAAGAGTCATTCAATTCTTTTCAGGAGGAAATATTTTCCAAAAATTTAATGCTCTATTTTTCTTGTAGAAGAAAATTTAAGCTTTTATATCTTGGACTGAAGTGCGCGTCTACATGTAAATGGGTTCTCTGGGTACTGATAGAAAGCGCTCAAACGTTTGTGGGTAGTCTGGTCCCCCTTCTCACAATTCTGTTCGCGCACTAGTTTGTAGAGATCATACGAGGGCGAGTCAATAAGTAACCAGCCTAACTTATTTCCGGTTGTTTTCCACCTCTTCTTATTCTATGTAATTGCCTCTAGTGTAAAACAATTAGACCAACGTTGTTCAAGTGCCATCAGCCCAGATTTGAAAAAGTCAGGGCCCTTTCCATTGACACACTCCTCAAATGCTGTCACGACTTCTTCGTCAGACAGGAAATGACGTCTACGGATATCCTTTTTCAAGTTTGAGAATAGGAAGAAGACGTTAGGAGCTAGGTCAAGTGAATAGGCAGGATGTGATATTAATTCATACCCGTTTCGCTCTACAGCATCCATTGCAACTTTGCAAGTGTGGGATCTCGCGTTGTCCTGTCGCAGAAGAGCACCGTTAGAGAGTTTACCTCGGCGTTTTTTACAGATGGCGGTTCTCAGCTGGTCTAAGGGATTTGAGGACCTATCGGCTGTTTGCTTCCGCATACCTAAACGATCATGTAAGATTGTTGAAACTCTAGCATATGAAATGCCCAATGCCTGCGCTACTTCGCACACCTGAGTTCGCCTATCAGAGTATACCAGATCCTGAACTTTGTTACGTTTGAATTCCTCTACCCAGAATTTAATTTGAGCATAAGATGATGAAGAAGACCATAGACATTAGCTAACTCGCCGTGGATTTCCTTACCTGTTTTACCTTTTGAATACAAGTACCGAATTACAGCATGGTACTCAACTTTATATGCAAATCATGCCTTTGTATCACAAGCCATGTTTGACATTCAATATCTTATTAAAGAACGACGCGATACGCGTACAATTTTGTACCCAGGTATAAAACATGTATTGACACAAAGCTTGAAAATCGTGACCTTCTCGGTCAATCGGAAATGGGATAGGCTGGTTACTTATTCACTCGTCTTTGTAGATACGCAAAGGTGTACTTAATCATAGTTGCACCAATGACACCCCGTGCGCAAAAGCAACAATGATGTTACGATTGTGCACTCAATGATACAAATAGCCACTTATGAGGCGCCATATATGTCAGTGTCAGAAAAACCTATAGGATATGTCAGGCATGTCTAAAAGAATCTGAACAAACTGCAGAGGTGTGGCGGTGTAGAGAAGATTGTGTTTCTTGACCAGCGGAAACTAGAGGAGAAGAAGAAAAGAAGAAACCAATGAGTATACACGTAAAGTGGATCGTAGGCTGATTGGATATAGGATTTAATTTTGGATGTTGATCAGCAGTTGAGAAGATTCCATGAGATACCAAAATTTCCCTGAATAAACCTGACTCAAGAAGGCAGCACCCCACCTGGAGATACAGAACGCTTTCATGTGAGATCTACTTAAAGGTTGACGTTTGACTGAAGATGATCATTACCTTCGAATTCCATTGTTATTCTTTTATTTGTGGAGGGAGTGGTCACTTTAAACTATTGTAAACTCATGCGAATGTTTACACCACATAATCAGAGTTCATGAAAGCACAATATTCCGTTCACTGAAGTTTACATAGAAGAAGTGTTTAGTGTCCATGAATGAATGAAGTGATTATGGGAATCCTGCTATACTGGAAGGGCGGATTGCCCTACCCTGCAGACATGTTCACAAAACTTTCCTAGGATACGTCCTAAGATATAACTTAGGAAAAAAGTTAGGAGCATCCTAAGATCAACTTAGGACACGTCTTAGGATGTATCTCGACGATATCTGAGGAACATCGTAAGTTAAGACGTCCTAACAACTTAGAAACAATCTTCTTATTCCTTTAAACACATGTAACATTTCAGAGTAAACCATGAAAATCTAGACACATACAGCTAGAGAAAAGAAAGACATTATTTATTTATATAAATATTCTTAATATAGATACCGTAAATTTAATATTATTATGTTATAAACTAAGAAATTTTAAAAGATTATATACTACTTAAAAATAAAACGAATATTATGATACTCGAACCAATGCTTGCGTGTTTCATATACTTGTACATTAAATTTTCTTACGATGAATGCTATGCAAAACCACTGAGCCATGATACCCTTGTGCGATAGTTTAAAAATCGAACAACGAGGGGGCCTCCGTGGCCGAGTGGTTAGAGCATTGTGCTCAAAATCACAAGATATCTCACCTCTAGTCGGCGCGGGTTCGATTCTCGCTCGTACCGATATACGTGAGAAAGTTTGCCAGTTTACTTTCGGAAGGTTGGTGGTCTCTTCCCAGGTACATTGTATCTGGGTTCTCTCCTCCACCAATAAAAGCTGGACGCCACCTGATAACTGAAAAATTGTGGCGGAAATACAATAAACAAACAATGGAACAACCATGTACTCATGTCAAGTTCATAGATAAAAACAATTGAACAATCGTATTCCCAACACAAGTCAAACCGGTCTGAATTTAATTTGTGAGTTGTGAGGATTAGTGTATCATCATGATCATGAGTAAGGAGAGGAACCCAACTTTTTCAGCTGGGAAAATTCAAGTTTAAGACATTTCTTATTTACCGTATATTTATCTAACGTCGTTACAAATACAGCAAAGAAGAAGGCGTGTGAGAGTTTTTGTGGAAACATTAGTATACTGGACAAAAAAAGTTAAGGATCATAATTTTGACCTCAAAATGTTTTATTAACCAAATAATTATTTTGACAAATTTTAACATGTATAGTTTCTCCAATGTGTCCTTAGCACAATAGATTTACCTGGTTTCATATTGACGTCATAAGTGCACGATTGTTTCGCCCAAACACAAGCAAGGGGTCAAAATCAAAGTGTGCCAACGTGTATATTGAAATTGAAAAATTGTGATTTTCATTTTATTGTGGGTAATTTTTGCTCTAATCGACTCTAAGGTGAACAATTATTGACATTAAAAGCCATGAGGCGCCATTTAACTGCTCTGGAAGCTGGTCAGGCAGTAGGTATGCTTCAAGCTGGCCAAGTCCAGAGAACTGTCTCTAGACATTTTAATGTGTCCCAAAGTGTGATTTCAAGGTTGTGGAATCGTTTTAGGCAGACAGGTAATGTTCCTGAGAGACCGAGATCAGGTCGTCCAAGGTCCACAACCGCTCGCCAGGATCGCTATATGTCACTTATGGCTCGTAGACACAGGTTTCAGAGTGCTGTCCAACTCAATACTGACTTTCATGCAGCAAGTGGGGTGCGCATAACACCACAAACTCTCAGACAGAGACTTCATGCTGCTAACCTTCGGGCTCATCGACCTGCTGTTCGTCCCATTTTGAGGAGAAGACATCGTGTAGCAAGACTCAATTGGGCTCAAAATCACATAAACTGGCAACTGCGTCATTGGACGCCTGTTCTTTTCACAGACGAGTCATGGCTCTGCGTGGACTTTCATGACGGTCGTAGGCGTGTATGGCGCATGCGTGGAGAGCGGTACTCTGATTGCTGTGTAGCAGAGCATGATCGTTTTGGAGGTGGCTCTGTGATGATTTGGGCCGGAATCAGCATTGGTTGGATGTACTGACTTGCACGTGATTAATGGCAATCTTACTGGTGCAATTTACAGGGACGAGATACTGCATGCAATTGTGAAACCTTATGCGGGAGCTATAGGCAACGACTTTGTGTTAATGGATGATAATGCTCGTCCCCACAGAGCACGTATAATGACAGATTACCTTGCTACAGAGACAATTGAACGTATGGATTGGCCGAGTTGTTCTCCGGATTTAAATCCAATAGAACATGCCTGGGGCATGTTGCAGCAAACTGTTTCCAGACGCCCTGTACATCCGACAAACCGCCAGGAGCGTACGTTAGCTTTACAGCAGGAATGGGCAAGGTTGCCACAAATTGCGTTCCGCAGGCTCATCAGAAGTATGCAGAGGCGTTGTCGTGCCGTTATACAGGCTCAGGGTGGACATACACCCTATTGATATTGCCTTTATAAAGATTCATTTGTTATTGTTGCTCATACCGATTTTCAAACTGTTTGGGGGGGGGGGGGGGGGTTACCTGACAATGGTTGCTCTGGCTGCTTAACGTATTGATGAATTTGTAAAAACAGATTTAAAATGTATTGTTCGATTGTCGTTGAACATTTTAAGTATATATTTAACATAATTTATTTGGTTTTGTTATGAATAAAATAATTCTGAAATCATGATCCTTAACTTTTTTTTGTCCAGTATATGTGTCTAATTCAATTTAATTCAGTTCATTTATTCTCTCAAGTCAATAAAACATGACATGGAGAAAATATATTGGTAGTCACAATAAATACATACGTGTTGAAATATATATATATATATATATATATATATATATATATATATATATATATATAACAAATCAACTTGGGGGAGGGATGACCACCTTGTTTATAACATCAATAAATTTAATAACAATTTGGAAATTTTGGTAGAAAATAAACAATAAAATTTCATATTTATTTGGCCTGCGTTGAAACTTTGAAACTTGTACATTTTTCGGAAGTCTTTTAAAAACCTGTATGACAAAACATAATGAAATTCATCGTCTATATCAGATTTTCACAAACTGCATTTTCTATCGGTTCTATGGATACCAGATCATCTTCCAGTTTCTATTGGTAAGCGGTGATTTGTCATTCCGAATCTCGCAATTTTACGTATTTTCTGAATATCCAAATTTGACAAAATATAATCTTGATATTTAAATTCAAAATTTGTAAACAAGTTGTAAATTTCACCTTTGCTGCTATTGTTATATTCTGATAACCATTGCTGCTGAAATTGATCATAATTATAATGTTTGTTTTAGAGAGCTTACAAGCCACCCAATTTATAATTCTTGTTTTAATATGGATATTTAGTGAATATCTACCCAATTCACCAAGTATCATAATCTTTGGCGTACTATGCTCCAAATTCAACAAAATTCTGCAAAACTTTAAATGCATTTTTCAATTATATTATTATTACCAAAGCCCCATTTTTCACATCCATATAACAACATAGGTACAATAATTTTATCAAACAAATGCAAATGATCAGTGATTGATAAATTTAAATTTCGTGCTTTTCTAAAGATACCGTACATAGCTTTCGTTGCTTTTTTAGCTAAAAATTTTTTGGTTTCAGAGAAAGATCCGGATCTGGAGGAAAAAACACTCAGGTACTTGACATGTTTAATATCTAACTCTATACCGTCATAGAAAAACGGATAGTTGTTTGATAATCTGTCCTTTGAAAATATCATACGTTTTGTTTTGTCAACATTTGCGGTAAGCTTCCACTGTTGACAATATCTGAAAAGGCAATCTAGCTGATGTAAATCTTCTTTTGAGTCCGACATAAGTACTGCATCATCAGCGTAAAGTATAATCATTACTTTTAAAAACACATTTAATTCATTTTCCACTTCTTCAGACATATGCGTAACCCCTTTAGCATTTCAACTAATAAGGTAATTTTCAAGGTCATTCAAAATCAAAGCAAAAAGAGAAGGAGATAAAACTTTCTCCTTTTCGTGAACCAACTTTACATGAAAAATAATTTGAGCATTCATTATGTAAAGCTATTCTTGATTTACAACCATTGTACACATTTACAATAACCTTAAAGCATATGCTTGTTATGTTCTATTACAATAATTTACGCCATAAACCTGCTCTCCAAACACTGTCAAAAGCACCTTTAAAATCTATGAATGAACAAACATTTTTCGTTTAGACAGGAAGTACAATTCAATAAGTGAATATAGTACAGTACAAATACATTATCAAATGTAGAGTATTTGGCTCTAAAACCTATTTGATTTTCATTCAGTACATTAAAATTCTCAGAAAAATCGTTGAGTCGACAGGATAAAATTGAAGTGAACCGTTTTTCCATGCAACGTAAAAGTGTAATAGGTCTATAATTGTTCGGATCATATTTACTACTTGTATTTTTATAGATTGGTAAAATATTTCCAATCAACCATTCCTCGGGTATAATTCTTGTATCTAACACTGAGCTGAAATAGCGAACGTAGACAGATAAATCAGTTTTATATCATTTGTTTTGATTATGATTTATGATTTTCCAGTACTCTTTAGGGTTAGAGCAACGTCAATTTTGTATTTTCCTCATACCGTTTTCTTGGTATTTCTTAATGCTAAAATCTAATATCGTTTTATATCTTCTTTCAGCAATACAACATTCTCTAAAAAATCATGATTTATATTTTTGTCTTTTCTATTTTGTTTCTAGTCTTATATTATTACTCTCATTCATGTAGTTATTGTGAAACAATTTTTTTGCTATTGTTATTTACACTTGCTATTGTTATTTACACTTACTATTGTTATTTACACTTGCTATTGTTATTTACACTTGCTATTGTTATTTACACTTGCTATTGTTATTTACACTTGCTATTGTTATTTACACTAACTATACCACATGTCACCCTTGAATTAGAACGTTTTGACCGATACAGTAATGCGTTGTGTGACAACTCAATTGAGTCTGTTTGCAATACAATTGCAAAATGTGACAAAACTCTTATTGGTCCAGATGTTTTAGTCCGCCCAAATTCCCTTTTACGGCAGTAGTAACTATATGCCGTATTTCATAAATGCAATACACCGATCCACAGAAGTTGGTGACCTTATATTTTGACCAGTAAAATGTACTAGAAAGTAAGCTCCGCCCACTACTACGAACCTCGGACGAATATCGGACATCCACGATTGTTTTGTGTAGTAAACGCAGTATGCATTGACCTATCATGCGTTAATAATTCAGCTTGCAGAGGTATTTTTGTACGAGAGATCATTTTTAAAACATTTTACTATGGAATCTGTATATCAGACAGTAGGTATCCAGATATATTTATAATGCAGCCAAATTCATACCGTTTCCATCAACCAGACATTTGCAGAAGTGTGTGTCATGGATTGCTCTGTTACGGCTAAAACAGTAAATGTCCTCAACTACAATTATGGATATTATATATATATATTTAAAAAAATCAACAGCCTGCATTGGCAATCGTCGATGACACAAGCATTATAAAACTTGTACTTTTTTTTCACCCACGTATCCAATATTTCTACGATGTAACCTAACCAATATGCAGCGGCAGTGGATCTTTGAGAAAGACAGCTGATTGGTTGATTAAATATTGTTTAACGTCCCACTCGAGAATATTTCACTCATATGGAGACGTCACCATTGCCGATGAACTTTCAAATCGCCCATTTCCTTTTTCACATTTCCCACAGAATTTATAGTTTACTGACATGCTTGTCCATATCGTCCAATTTTTCTAACTTCTCGATAACAATATCCAAAGATCTGGCCATTTGATCTATCTTCGGACCATAATCTATGTGACTGAAAGAACCCATTGGTTGTACTATTGTAGGGCCCGAAGGTTGGTAACCATGAATTGGGGAAGTTGTTGTGAAAATCCTATATTGGCAGGAGAAAATGTGAAATTGCTGGCGGAATTCGGGTGCTGATATGTTGCATGTTTGTCTGGATAGATTGCAGCGTTGAGAATAAAGGGAGCACGTTGTATCACTGGTCAATCACCACTGTATCGCTCGCTTCCTGAGAAGAGTTCTGAGGAGTTCACTGCTTGAATTAGCACTTTATTTTGGCTCTCAGTATCACTGTTGCTGATTTTGTTGCACTAAACTTGCGTTTTTACCTTTTTTGAACTCGTCTAGTCATAAAATTGCACATAAATCCATAGAAACATCCTTTCTTTTGTAAATTTCTGAGTTTAAATAATGCAGTATATATACAAAGATTTCCCTGAATATTCATGTACTCTCACCTCACACGCATGAGCAATTCTCAATTCCATCCACTCAAGAACTGTGGATGAGATTATGACTGATTGATGGTTTGTTATTTTCCGCCACACTCAACACTTTTTCAGTTATCTCGTGGCGTCCAGCTTTTTATTGGTGGAGGAGAGACCCCAGATACAGTGCTCCCGGGAAGAGACCACCGACCTTCCGAAAGTAAACTTTCTCACATATATCGTCACGAGCGAAATTGAACCCGCACCGACTAGAGGTAAGTGACCTTGTGATTTTGAGTGCGATGTTCTAACCACTCGGCCATCACTGAGATATTAGGAAGACACAGTCTTCCTATACAAGTGAAATTATGGAGTTGGTATCCCGATAGCACAGAGGGGCCAAGAAAACCGCGAAAGTCTGTACTTACGAACGACAACATCATTGTGCAAGTAGTCTAGCAGGTTGTCAATATCTCTAAATATCTTTTCATGGATCCTATGAGTTCTTCTCCTCAATATTACGGCTGCCGCCATGTTTATACAAACTTAGGATGACCTTAGGACAAGGGTTAAGCTGTCCTAAAGTTAGAACGAACTTGCGGCGAGTCCTAAAGTTCGGAAAGCTTACAGAAACGTACGTAAGACTAAGACGTGTCCTAAGACATACTTAGGACACGTGTTAGTCTTACAATAGCTTAGTGAACACGCCTGCTGGCCTAACGGACTTTCCCCTTCCTCTTGTTTACAAATTATGTTATCTTTAGAGTTTTGAATGTACAAATGTATCCTAATATGTGATAAGGGCCTTAGTTGGCCCCTGAAAATTTTGTGGAATATTTTTTTCAAACCTCGATTTTTGATTGACAAAACCATGATAAAATTTCAATTTATTATAATACAGAATGTCATAAAGATGAAAATACATGGAGTTGAAGCCCGTCACACAATCCCAGCACTGTACAGTTACAAGTAACAGTTTTTAAAATAAATTCATATATGTAGCATGATATACAGATGATATTAAATGCCAAAGGAAGACCCTTAGAGGCTTATACAAGCTTATTAACTTAGAGCTCCTCATGTCATAATTTTATAATAGATTGATAAATAATACAAGGAAAAATCTATATATTGGAAAATACACAGGGTACTACGAATATTGCATAATGCATAGGAAAATGGCGTAAATCAGATGCTGCGTTAAGCAAAATATACAAAGAGTGACTGTTGTACTTTTGAATTGTAAAAATATAAAACTGGACAAACCATCATGTGGCATTTCTTGCAATGGAGGATGAAAAGATTTCACAGCTTTTTTTAATTCTCATGTTACGGTCTAATGGCAGTATAATGTGTTCCAGTCTTTGATAACATTGTAGAAGAAACTAGAAGATTCTTTACCTTTTAACTAAGGTTGGTGGAATTTTAAAACTGGTTTGTTTTTTGGTTTTTTTTTTACACTTGTGCAGGCCTTCATCCTGTAAATAACAGGATTTTTGAGTCAAGGAAAGAAGTCTAAATGATAACTTTTGGGATTCCCAGGGATATTGATATATAACGGAACACTATAATGGATTCAACATTTCTGTTGTGAAGCTCCTTAAGTGTGGCCTGCTTTAGGGTTTTAAAGTGTTTCATTTTGTTCTCCACAATTCAAACATTGAGAGTTTATAATTTGGGAAACGTGCACATTTACTCTCTGTTCTCATTTCCAATTCCAATTTGAAAGTTGCAATTCCTCCAGTAGGACGTTGTATTAATTCGTTAGAAATGAGAAAATTGTCTCATGTAGTACTGAATCAGTTTCCTTGCGCATCAACGTTTGTGGTTTAAAAAACCATAATTCTTTATTCAGTAATGAATAGATAATGGAGAATCATTTACACGATACCATTTGGTAAATTGCCATTCTACAAGGCCAAGATATCATATAATGGTTTTGTCCCAAAAGAATTTTGTATGTAAATTCTTGCTATCACTTTCGTATTCATGTAACTCATTGCTCACTTTATTTCGTAATCCCGTTTAACCACAAATGCAATGATAATTGTTAATCAACGATCACAGTAATTTTTGTACATGTCTTCTTCGCAGATTATAATTTGCAAGACACAATGACTAGATACTTTGAAAAAATATCGACATTAAAGATTCAAATATTGCAAAATCACGAAGAAAAAGCGATATTCACACCTGTAATTGAAAAATATCTAACCAAAGTACAGAAATGGACGCGCTGATTAGATCGTGAGAGAAATGGAACCACAACACCTGTCTTACTTATTATCAAACATTAATTGCACGTTTTCAAAGTCTTACAACAGAGGAAATTATAAGTATCTAATAAGCCCTTCTATTGATTTCCTGAAATTCGTACTTGGAAATAATGAGAAATTCGCAAGCTATCATAATTTTTGTAAATAATGCATTGATTGTCATACTTTTTTTTTAATTTGTTGAAGGGCTAAACACCCATTGGTTTACTTTTCTTAAATAAAATCAGCTTTATTTGACAGAATCTTAGTTTCTTTGCTATTGTAGAAATCACAGCAAGATGAATATGCTATTGTTAATAATACTTGGTACGTATTGATATTTACATAGTTTGACTGTTAAAAATGTTTAAATATAAAGAAGAGTTTATGATCATCTGTCGTATTATCATTTGAATATGTTTCTCCCCTATATTTTTCAGTTTTACAAACATCATATGGTAAGTGCATCATAATGTTCGTCTTTAATTTAGAATGAGTATTTTTCGGTTTTGAAAAGGAAAATTTGAAGATAACGAACAGTGATCAATAGCATAATTCCTATAAAGGAACAAAATTCAGAGTATGGCAAACACGAACTACTGGACTTAAAAAAGGTGAGATCAGGTGCCTAGTAGGAGGAAGCATCTCCTGTCGACCGGTCACACCCGCCATGAGCCCGTATTTCCATCGGGTAAACGGAATAATCCGTAGTCGAAATCAGTGTGCAAAGAACGGTCTCGGTTGGTATAAAACACGTCATACAGCATTTGACCCAATGACAGGTTGTACTGGTGTAAATTAAATCGTTATAACAAACTTAAAAATTGCGAAAATGCTGACTTTAAACGAGATTGTTGAAACCCCTGTAACATTAACTTATTTTTCAGTAGTTTGTCGCGATTGCAACCAAGCAGTAAAATATTTTATATCAGTTCAAACTTAAATAGCGTATATACACATATATGAATGTAAAATATATGCATCTAATTACATTATTGCGGACCACATTATTCAGAGTCCCATACATTGCCTCTTTTATTCTGTATATTTCGAAAACTTGAAGAATGTTAACTTTTTGTATATATGATGAGGAGAGCAAATCCCTAGCTCTAAGCTGTCTTCAATCCTCATTAAATAAATAAGGCATTTAAAAGTTAACGTCAATTAAAAAAAAATAAATATTTTCACCGCCACAAGCGAGGATGGTTTCGAGCTCGAAAATTATGTTCAAGTCAGGACACTGCTGCGAGTCTTCATTTAAATCCCACAACAGAAATCTCTTGGGTGAACAAAAATTCTTTCAGTTAGTGTTTATCTTCGGCTACAAACCCTGGAAGTAAAAAGCACAACCTAACTGCACTAAATCTATCGGTATAATGCTACAACCACGAGTACCGTTTTTCCCGTCCAATACTTGAAAACAAAAAAAACACATTACTTAGAGCTATCCTCCATCAGTTCTCTTAGATTCTATGAATTTCTGACGAAATCAGTGTTCAACAATTGCGTTTTCGAGTATATACTCAGTCGGTTTGGGATATCTTTATCATACAATTTATCAAAACACTAAAAATGCCGAACGGCACGAACAATAAAAATATTAAATTTTCGGGACGATCTGTCCCTTCTTGAGGACGGCAAAGTTTACATAGAAATAAAAGCTAAATAAAGTAAAATTAAGGATGGGGGGGGGGGGGGGGGGGGGGGGTAAATACAAAATAGCAATAAAACTATACCTCGATGACCCAGAACGTCTACTTAATGAAATTATCAAATTTTACAAGGGCCAATAAGAAACGTCTGTTCTCAACAAGAGTCAAGACTGAACAAGTTCGAAGATGTGCTCATCATAGAAAGCAACATGTCCCAAAGGAAACAGTTTGCTTATCAATTTCATTTTTTTCCTTGTATCACAGACACTGGCAGATGACACACCTCCCAATATGTAATTTGTACACTATCTTGGATTTCAATAAAGACATTTAATACCTTTTGTATACTCTCACAAAGATTTATTAAATGGTCTGACGCTGTACTATACAGGTTATCAATACCTACACGTATCACATTTACTTAGACAAGTTTTCATCAGAGTTATTATCATTAATAATTCTCCTAATCCATACTAGTTTTAGAGATTTCATTCAACGTACTAAACACTGTATCTTACTGAATAGAAATAGTGGGCCGAGTGCTGTCTGACGTGTTTCGTAGCAGTTGTTGGGCCGTTCTTTTGCGAGCTGATTTGGGCTGCAGATTGCTCCGTTCGTCTCATCAGGGTATGGGGCTCGCGGTGGATGTGACCGATCGGGGCAGATGCGTGCTCCTACTTGATGCCTGGTCCCGCCTCCGATGTGTCCAGAAGTCCGAGTATGCCCAACTCCTTTATAGGTTTTATGTCATTTATCACTGTTACGTTAGTTTCATATGTTCATCAATCTGGATAGAGATCCTTGGTCTAAGATGCATTAAAGTAAATGCATTAAATCACTGTTTACTCAGGAATGGTATGTCGTCAGATGAGACCAACGGAACAGGACACCTTCAACGAATGCTACATTTATCTCAATGTTGATGAAATGATGAACTTTCATGACGCGTCGTCAACTTGCTCTAGTTACAACGGAACACTTCCACCATTTTACGACGACGACCTAATGAGAAGTCTAGTTCATAAAACGCTAAATACCTGGCCGGTAGAGTAAGTGTTTTCTCATTTCCCGCTAAATTGATCAAGTAATGCCGAAAAAATGTATTTCTATACGTTTACTTTTTCATCGTGAATGAAAATCCTTTGTTTAGGCACTCCAGACTTCTGAATGCCAAGCGTCAGATTCTCTATTCCACTAGAACCCGTGCAGGCACGGATGGATAAAAAGATAATTATACTAATTTGGAAGTAAAGATCAGACATTGAAGTTTTCAAATCCTAACTGAATAAAAGTAGAATGTACCTATATCATTGTTAATTACATGAGTTTCTCATTTGTTTGTTTGTTTAAAAGTGAGGTAATACACTGAATAACGCATGTAGGTATATCTCCATAACATCTTATTAAGCTATTCTTTGATGTTTTAAAAGATCTTTCTTCAAATTAATGAATATATCCCTGAAGAGATTAAAGATGGTTAAATTCAATGAATATATGTACATATAGATTGATTCAGTTAGTCAAATTTCTTTTAATTGATTTAGAGATAGGCTAATAATTTGAAGATAGTGTCAAACAATTGAGAATATTAAGTTAAAATAAATTAAGATATTTTGTTTTGTAATATTTAAACTTCTTCAGCAGGAATTTGTGCCCGTATCCTAAAAAAAAAACCCAAAAAACAACAACAAAAAACAACAACAAAAAACCAACCAACCAAACAACCCCCCCCCCCCCCTTGAAATAGTGAGAGAGAGAAAAAGGATTATCAAACTGTAAACCGGAATTGACAATTTGACCGTGGTACAACAGGGAACGGGGCGTGTTTTGTATTCATAATTCGTTGTGTATTATGCATGCAGCGTAGGTTTGCAGTCAAAAGTATATGAATATTACTTTGAATGTAAATTGAAATGATCTGATGCAAATAATAAATAAATGAAATGATTTTGGTGAGCAGGTCTTCAGAATATTAAAAGATCTTCAGTGCTACGTATTTGACAAATCAAACCATACAGGACAGTTCGCAATATGTGCAGTTTGATTAATGCGTTGAACTATAATAAATTGAGATAAAGTGTGGATAGCATATATACATCTTGCCCCCACCCCCACCCCTTTGCAAGAATTTAATTCCTAAAGACTGTTTCCTTGCTACTTTAGTTTTACTTACTGCGTGTTGAAAAACCCAATTTTACATTACTGAATATAAACGAACACTAAGTTCTTGTAAAGCACGAACCTAACTTTGTTTTGATTGTTTTGAACATATTTTATTGATCAAATCAAAAGGATTGGGAACAAGTTTTAGGAACTTACTAGTCCCTCTCCTAAGTTCTTGATCCTAGCAGAGAGAGAGAGAGAGAGAGAGAGAGAGAGAGAGAGAGTCTCTCTCATGCAGCTCTTTATATAGGGCATACAAACCAGTAAGGTGTTAAAAATAACCGCTCAATTAGGCTTCTTAGCCAATAAAATTGCAGAAAATAAATTATAGCGTTCGAGAAGACAAAATGGCGAGTCTAATGAACTATGTAGAACAGTTAAAGGTAAACAAAAGACATCAACTTGACCCAAGCATCAAAGGTATCAGGCCGCAGAAGATACGGAAGAAGTTATATTATTATAAAATTTTATTTATTTATTTATTTTTTATCGGCCCACACTGAAGATACATGTATCCCTTCCGAGTGAAAAGTTAATTGTGAATTGATACTTTATTCAAGATATCTTAATTGCTATAGTAAGCAAAATTCGTTAGTAGAAACAACTTTACGGAGAAGGATAACGATTTTAAAGGAGTTTTCAGGCATGCATTTGTCTGGAATCAACTCCCCTTGTCACCTCAAGACTACTTGTATATATTAATAGCTGTGTGAAGATTGCACACCTTTTTCGTAGACTAAGGCCTCGGGAATCAGACTTACCCTTCCGTATTTCATATAAATGAAATGAATTGAACCTGAAACAAGGCAGTGCAAATTGACATCTATGTAATGTTTATTGCATTTTAAATCAATTTTAAATACGCATGATTTATATCTAGATATTATACAACTCGAACGCTAATATCAACAATAACTTCAATCCCCGATTAAGTAGTTATATCAAATTAATTTGGGGGGAAATCATGAAAAATACATTAAACGTTAAACCTGCAGAAACGCAAGTACATTTTGAAAACCCCTATCAAAATAGATCGCGCGCTTGCGCGGCCTGTAATGAAACATCAATCTATTGTCTATATACGATCTTATATGTCTTCCGAAATAAACAGAAAGTATTTCATGCATTAAAGACATGCCATACATGCAATAACTGCGTAATTCAAGGGTAATTAACATTAAAATTGTCACATACCCAAGAATGTAGCGAGGAAAGCGAGTATGAAAATGAATCACTAATAAATGTTCACATGGGTCGCTGTCTATACACTATTTGGTAAGGTTATTTTTTAATTACTGACTCGCATTTCAGTGAAGTCCTCTATTTTATATATTCTGCAACAACATCGCCTGTTAACATTTGGCTGTTTTGTTAGGAGTCGATGTTGTTGCAGATATAGCATACATAGAGAATAATGAATAAAACTCATCGTCTGCATCTGAAAATGTAAATAGAAACACCAAAGAATCAGAAATACAAAGTATTTGATAAACATGTTATCAAAAGCTTATCAATTGGGTATGGGAAATTATGTAGCAACGATTTTCGTTCAAAATCGTGCTCGCAATTATATCCATATTTAGTTACTTTGTCTGTATGCATTCGTGGATCTTTTAGTTACTAGTGGAAGAAAGAAACTGTGTAGTTTAGTAATTTCATTTATAGATTCATATGCAAAATATTGTGTTACATTACGAATATCATTATTTAATATCATGCACTGTATTTCAATTCAAACAGCATATCACGGATTATGTATATTAAGGTTGATTCGAACAGCCATTAAAAGTAAAGGGTGCAAAAAAGTTTCACAAGTTTAATAGGGTGTATGACCGCCATTTGCACAGATGCATTCTTCACACCTACGACGAATTGAACAAATCAGGTTATGCAAAAATGCCTAGAGAAAATGCAAAACTAAGAACAGCGCAAAGCGTCCAACGTAACAGGGGGTTTAGATCTTGACGTAGACCTCGTTCTATTTCATCTCAAACATGTTCTATAGGCGATAAATCCGGTGACATAGCAGGCCAGGGTAGCACATTTGGATTTTGCTGCTGTAGATAGTTACAAACAACGCGTGCAGTGTGCGGTCGAGCGTTGTCCTGCTGCAGAATGAGGTCACGCTGGTTGTTGTGAATGAATGGAATGACGTGATGACGTATAATCTCGTCAGGGTAGCGTATACCAGTTAAATTTCCCTCCACTATCACCAATGGGGTCCTTCCATGTGTCGTAATTCCACCCCAGACCACTGGCGGCGCTGAATAATGGAGGCATCCATGTTACGTTCTCTGATACGACGCTAAGCCCGAACTCAACCGTCACTGCCGCTGAGATGAAATCTCGACTCGCCCGTAAACAGAACTTCCGCCCAATCTCTGTTATTGAAACGACTATGTCTTCTGCTCCATAATAACCTTACAATACTGTGGTACTAAAGCAGATCAGAACGGATAACAGGACGTCGAGGATGTTGGCCACCCGCAATCTGTTCCTTACAGTGTGAGGACTTATCCGTTGGTCGATGCCCAGGGATGTTTCTAGCTGTCAAAGAAGCCGATTGGAATCGATTACACAGATGTGATGTCCATATGTGAGGATCTTGCCGACGTGACGTCACACGCGGGCGTTCTGATCGTGGACGGTACCAAACGGTGCCAGTTTGCTGATATCGTCTTCATCATAAAACAGTTATAGTGTTACTATGAACTCCAAACTGTCTTGTTGCATTGCCTTGAGACATCCCAGCTTTCAGTATCCTATTAGAACGCAAACGATCATTATCAGATATGCGAGAAATCTTTATCAAAAATCTATTCCAAAAAGCAATGTTTTTCTGTTTCATTACATTGTATACTATCAATGAATGCAAGAAATTCTAATCGATAACTAATCACGTATCGCGTAAGAAAAGCATGCTGTAGCCATTAAGATGATCTAACGAGATATGTAATAAAGTTAGTTTACAAACACGCATTTAGTATATTACCCTTACGAATTTAAGAAAAAACAGCGATCTAAAAATACTTACGCTTTAATTATTACAGTTCTTTCCATATATATATATATATATATATGTGTGTGTGTGTGTGTGTGTGTGTGTGTGTGTGTGTGTGTTATTAATTCGAGTTTTGTTTTTCTTAAGACACCATTTATACATTAAGATGTCATCTTTAAAATTTACAGTAGAACCAATTTTCCTGAGCAAATTTGGTTGGGAGTAACGGACGAACTGGTGGAAAATGAGTGGCGACAATCGAATGGGGACATTGCGAATATCACTTCATACACGGTCTGGTGGTCACCGGAAGCTTCCAATAAAACTAACACTAAAGAAACCAACTGCATCGTCATGGACACAACTTCACATTTGTGGGAACGCAGGAATTGTTTTGAACAGATCACTGGAGGGACTGTTTGTACAATAATTCAGAAAGGTACACATTTTGTCCACTACATTTTTAGAATCAAAATGTAATAGTTTCTACAGTATATTACATAAGAAGATATGCTTATTTTGTTCTTGTAATTTGAAATGTTTTTCTCTTTAAACCTGGAATTACATAATTATGAGAATTCAATAACATAAGCATCAAATTCACCTTTTAATCATAGCGAAATTTGGTTCAAGAAGACAGAACTTTCACGAGGAATACTTTGAACGACACTTAGAATTGACTGGGTATGTCTTTCTAAGCATCATGTTCAACATGTCTATGGGGAATCTAGAAGTCTGTATCGTTTATTGCCACACTCTTGAATTGTGTAAGGCCGTTGTATGGACATCCACGAATCGTTGTTATGGATACGACCGAGCCATCACTCAATTCGACATCGGCATACCTTATGCGGAAGCCCAGTTATACAATCTACGTGTAGAATAACCAGGTAATGTCTCAAATGTTTTAGCGTCGACTGATAGTTTTAGGTTTCAGACCTGCTGTTTAAATTACTGTCGGCTTGTGACACTAAGCCTTCGACTGATAGTTTTAGGTTTCAGACCTGCTGTTTAAATTACTGTCGGCTTGTGACACTAAGTCTTCTTCAATTTATCGTCGCTGAATCCTTACCTTTCAGGTTACCATCATCTTAGATATCGCCTTAGTTTAGTTACAAGGAAATTGTCGGCGGCGTGACCACCCGAAGGAATATATAAAGAATAGCATTTTTTTATTCAGAGCCCAAACAGGACATAAGAGAAATACATACATTATACAAACGATATATTTATATCCTAATTTGATATATACAGTACTATTCCTCTGATGGATCCTATCAATGCATGTATGTATCGTGATGTCATTATATCTTAAGTTAATTTTCTTTCATAATTTTTACCATCATATCTTAATTTCCTTCATGCTGTGTGAGGAATCCTCTGATAGAGCATGTCATTGTCATACAATAAGTAGCATTTTATCTGATGATGTCATTATGTCTTATTTTGATTTTCACAGTTAAAGTGAAATTCCTTTGGTAGACTATGTCATTCTATCATAAATTGCTTCTTATAGGAAGTAGAATTCCTTACATAGACAATGCCACCATATCTTAAATTGCTTCATTCAATAGGTGGAATACCTTTGTAAGACTATGCCATTATATTCTTATGTGCTTCGTACATGTATGTACAATAAGTTGAAATTCCTGTGGTAGATAATGCCATTATATCTAAATTTGCTGCATACAGTAAGTGAGATTTCTTTAACAGACTATGTCATTATATTTTAATTTGCTTCATACGGTCAATGGAATTTCTTTGATAGACTATGTCATTATACCTTAATTTAATTTATACAGTAAATATAGTTCGTCTGATGAACTTTACTATTATACAATGGTAAACAATATGGTCTCCAAGAAGTTTTAATGATAATAGCATAGAATAAAAGCAAATATATGTAATTTATAGTGACACGAGAAGCATTGCGGTCGCTGGCAGCGATGAAGTCTCATAGAGAAGATGAGAAAGGGGGATAAGAGATGATTTCTTGTATTCAATATTCTGTATGTCCACCATTTGCAGTCGTGCATGTTTTACATCGCTGGTCTGTTGATTTTATCAAATTACACAAATTTCACTTTATGCAACCATTCCTCGCTATAAATTAAAAACTTGGCGTTTTGATACATGTACATGTTATCTGCTTCTTCAATAAAAATGGAACTGAAATATTCGCATCTTGTAATCAATCATCCAAAAAATCATTATAATTCTACGCACTGTAAAGTTGATATTAAAAAGATGTTCGAGTTTCTCATTGACAGTATTATGAAATACAGCAAACACGCTTATAGTGAATTCACGCTTGCAGTGAAGTGATTTTAAATCTCTGTAGTATTAAAACATGAACTTATTGAGTATAACCAATTACCTTTATAACGAATCAATATTGTTCGTGCTGACTACTTCGCTATCAGCGTGTAAGACCAGGGCAGAAGTTTCAACAATCTGTTGGAATTCTCATGAACACAATTGTGCCTACCTGTTTTTAATATTCTTGTGACGTAGAATTATTGAAAAAGCTTCTACAGTCTGTTTTGTATTGCACTTGGTCTAATCCTGCAGGGTCCAGGAATGGTCTTAACGATCAATGCAGATGACTAGAAGCTAGTTTTAAGATGAATTGTCTGGAAAGAGTTGTTTTGAGTACATGACGTAACGAGGCATACTAGTTCATGGGAATTGGCTACGTAAGATACGTAAGAGCTTGTTCTTCTTATGATCAGTTTTTTAAATCGAGGCGTGCTACTAACAAAGAGGTTGATGTTACAGGGATTTGTACAGTCTCGTCTAAAGTCAGCATTTCGTAAATTTTATGGTTGTTATAACGATCTAGTTTTTTCTGTACAACTTACCATTAAGTCAAATGCTGTCTGATGTGTTTCATACAAATCGTTAGGCCGTTCTTGGCACACTGATTCTGACTACGGATTGCACTGTTTACGTGATCGGAATATAAGGCTCACGGCAAGTGTGACCGGTCGACAGGGGACGCTTACTCCTCATAGGCACCTGATCCCACCTCTGGTATGACCAGAGGTCCGTGTTTGCCCATCTCTCTGATTTGTATTTTCTATAGGAATTACGAGATTGAATACTGTTAGTTATCTTAACTTTTTCTTTTACAGTTTTTGCGCGTCAACATTGCCTCCATAAAGCACACAGGGTATTACCGTGCATTCCCGTACGTTCTGTTTGGAGCATACCAGTTTCATTCAGCCATTGCGTGTTCCTCTGAAAATTTAATCGGGATTTTTTAAAGTAAAGATATATATTTCTTGAAATGCTAAATATTTTTATTTACCCACCACGTGTCTATTTGAACCAGACATATTACTGAAAATCGTTTAAAAACATCATGGGAGTGACGATTGCTTAAAATTCAGACCACTCGAAAACACTGATTATATGTAAATATAAAACATAAACGATACCAATTTTGATGCATCTGTTGCGCATTTTGACAAATAATGTCTCTTCAGTGATGCTCAAGTCATAAATGCTGGAAATCCGAAATAAGAACAAATTTGGAAGAGCTGAAAGAACCAAACCATACCAAATATTGGAGCCAAATCCGGCTAAGGATCAGAGCCATGCATGAGGGAGATGATCCTTAATTTTGAAATGAATTTCTTAATTCTATCACAGCTATCTTTTGGAATATAATAAGCTGTTTCCTGTACATGTGCAATAAGGTTTTGAAAATTACAATTTTACCCTGTGGGCCAAATTGTGTCGAATAAGACATTTTTCTACGAAAACATGGGTCTAAGAGCCTCTCTTACAATTTACGCAGTAGCTAAATCATCGTTTGGGAGATAATTAGTGATCATGTAGATGTGCAATAAGATCTCAGAAATTTCATTTTCATCCTGGGGGCCAAATGGGATTAAAAAACGACGTTTTTGTACATATACCTGGTTTTCAGAACTCCTCTTACGTTTTACGGGCCTTCGTGGCCGAGTGGTCAGAGCATCTTGCTCAAAATCACAAGGCCTCTCACCTCTAGTCGGCGCGGGTTCGATTCTCGCTCGCGCTGATTGTCACGATTGTCTTGTATGTATTTTATTTTCATGGCAGGATTAGTATCCCGTTGTGAACCTCTACAATTTATGCTGAATTAGCAGTTCGTATGTTACCTTTTTTTGTACCCCGATAGAACAGTTTCAGGCTATTGTCCTTTTCTATTATATAAACTGCCGCATTGCAGATCTCGACAGAGCTGACCACGGTTTTTACGATGTTACAACGTAGCTAGATAGTGGGTAACCTTTCTCCTAGTAGGGGTAAGTTGATTTTTTATATTTGTAGTGAGTACATTTTTTTTAGTCATCTACCTCGAGTTAAGGAGCTAGGCATTTCTATGTATTTTGTCACTTTGGCGTATGTTTATACGAGGTGATGTTTTGCTAGGTGTAGTATATATGTCATGTACGGAATATATATGCACGAGGTTTTTCAGCTACGCTTGTATAGTGCCATGTATAGGGATATATCGGCACGAGATATTGTATGATGTGTTGCCGAGTAGTGTAGGTTTTCACATGTACATTTTCTTGAAACCACGTTTGTTAAGTAGTACGATACTCTTAATGATATTTAGTGTTTGTATACGCTATGTGGTTTTGTCCTAAGTTGGTGGACGGTTTTTTCGTAAGGGTTGAGTTTTGTCATTATCTAATGCGTGTTAGTCTATATAGTGTTAGTTTCTAATAAATGGTATTTTTCTTGAATTTGAATTTAAAGGTTCCATTCCTGTTCCTGTCCATTATTCCAATCCAGTATACTTAGCCGTCATTTGATAGGGGAATGGCGTGTACTGCTGTGGATATGAATTGTGTGGACAATTCCGTGTGGACATTTGAATATTTTGTTTGTGGATTTATTGTACATATTGTATATTGAATTTTATTTTATATAAAAAAAAATTTGTAAATAGAAAAAAACTTTTTGTTATGCTTGACTGAACAATCGCGACGGCTGTCGTGACACTGATATGTGAGAAAGTTTGCCAGTTTACTTTCGGAAGGTCGGTGGTCTCTTCCCGGGTACATTGTATCTGGGTTCTCGCCTCCACCAATAAAAACTGGACGCCATGAGATAACTGCAAAATTGTTGAGTTTGGCGGAAAACAATAAACAATCAATCAATCAATCTTACATTTTACACAATAGCCAAATCATCTTTTGGACGATGATGTATGGTGTCCTGTATAGATAATTGGGGGTTAATAAACGATATTTTTCTATAATAATACCTGGTTCCTAGAACTCCTCTTAGAATTTATACAGTAGCCAAATTATCATGTGGTTCATAATTGGTGGTGTCCTTTAGATGCGCAGTAAGTTATTGGAAATTTCTTTTTCACCTTAAATGGCAAATGAGGTGAAAAACAACGAACAGAAAATCTAGTGCTCAATACATTGTGTCATATGCAACAAGAATATGTTTGCTTTAAGTGTTTGAAGGGAGCCTTCGTGGCTTAGTGGTTAGAGCATCTTGCTCAAAATCACAAGGCCTCTCACCTCTAGTCGGCGCGGGTTCGATTCTCGCTTGCACCGATATATGTGAGAAAGTTTACCAGTTTACTTTCGGAAGGTCAGTGGTCTCTTCCTGGGTACATTTTATTTTTTCAAATTTTCAAAATTGAATTTATTATTTGGTATTTACATTCTTCTATCATTTCTCTTGAAAGTTCGTAGCCGTTAAATTAAACCTACTATCATGATATTTACGAAGATTCATAAACAAATTGTTCACAACTGCAGCGCATTCAGGAGGAAATGCTATCATTACAATTTGTAAAGGACCGATCACGGTGGCTCAGTGGTAGAGCTCTCGCCTCGTGAACGGAAGGTCGTGAGTTCGAGCCCCGCTCGGGCCGGCCGCGTCAAACCTAAGACGTTAAAATAGGTAGTGATTGCTCCTTCGCCAAGAGCTCGGCATTACAAAGTGAGAGTCACGGGTCTTTCGGATGGGACCTTATAAACGGAGGTCCCGTGTCGCAGCAGGTGTGGCACGTAAAAGAACCCTCACTGCTAAAAGCCGTTAGTGCTAAGCATAGGTCTAAATTTGCAGTAATAGTGACAGTCGCCGGATAGCTGAAATTGCTCAGGCGACTATAAATAAAAAAACAAAACAAACAAAAACAATTTGTAAAGTCTTCAAAGGCAAAAACACTGTAAATGTAAATATTGTTCTTTGAATAATCAATTTATAAAAACAGCCATTTCTAAGATTTAAAAATTAACACATCAGGATTTAACTGATCGATGTCTTTATTTGCTAGGACATGTGCTTCAATAACTTTGAGAAAACGTATCGTAACGGAATGTAGGTACAAGTATTGGCCAAAACTGTTCATACTGTAATAAATAATAATGCAATAAAATCTCCATGGAAACGCTGCATGCAGTTGGTACATAATTTGATTACATGATCACCAAATATGTTTTACTCAGCAGTGAATCAAATTTACCACTACATTTTATATATTTAATATAAAAAAGAGACATATGGGACAAAGAGGAAGCTCATGGTGAGAAGCTAGGACGTCATGTGAAATGGTGCCAATTGCAGCAAACACCGAAGAACGGATTCCTATTTCAGAGTTGTCTCTTTGTCAGTAGTTTTAAAAACAAACTAAAAGCCATTAAAACACGAGACTAGCCATTACGTCCATTTACAGAGAAGAATGTTTAACGAGTCTATCGGTATCACTCCATTATCTCTGTATTTATTTTCCATTAACCGGATGATGGAGAATACATTTACTTGCAAAATGGTGCTGCAATTATACCATTGTTTCCTCTAATATTATGATCATGGTTAACTTGGTTATAATACGGTGATCCTGCAGGCTGTTAGAATGTTTTTCACTGAGAGTCTTTTTCTGTGGACTATTTTTCATTTGTTGATAAGCACCAGTTTAGGATATAACAGCATAACCGCGTCAAATGTGACGTCATTGAGGAAAGCGTTGCTACAGAACTATGATGCTTATCTACGACCACGGAAACAGCAGAATGACCCAGTCATCATCAATGCTAGTTTTGGCGCCAGACGCTTCAATGATATTAATGAAAAGGAGGGAAAGGTTTCTTTGCTTGCATACTTGGTCATTTCTTGGAATGACGAATTCCTTGCTTGGGATAAAGAAAATCATTCAAATATTGAAGAAATAGTGGTCAAAACAAATGATATATGGTGGCCCACAATAGCGTTGGCTAACCCGTCTGGAAATTTTGAGACTCTCGAAAATCATTACGACATTTTTCGAGTGCGGTCTACGGGCGTTATAAAGTGGAGACCTGGTGGCTTATTCTCTGTAACCTGTGACATGATGTTAGAGAAGTATCCTTTTGATACACAAACTTGTGACTTTGTGTTCGTGGCTCTTGGATGTTCTACTGATGACGTCATATTTATGGTGAATCCAAATATTCTTGAGGTAAAAGGAACAACAGAATGGGATGTTGTGAACACACAGATGTTTGCAATTTCCGAAGGAAGAGCTGGACTGACCATTCGTTTTACATTACAAAGAAAACCACACTTCGTGGTTCTGACCGTTATAGCACCCTTGTCATTACTCTCATTTTTGAATTTATTCGTCTTTTTAATTCCGGTTGAGTCTGGTGAGAAAACGTCCTTTGGCATGACAACATTTCTTGCATACTCCATTTACCTCTCCTCCTTGGGAGCCTCTCTCCCTGATGACGCCACACACAGCCCATGTTTGACGGTGTACATAGGATTCCTAATGATCCTTAATGTTGTGATCATTGTGGTGATTATTGCACAAACAAGATGTTTCTATTACTATGGTAACCACCTGTTGACATGCTGTCATGGACGCACTGTTAACGAAACGAAGAAAGGCGATCAGTTTTTCTCAGTTGGACATATAGAACATTCTAGAGGAAAAACATCAGCCAACAGCGACCGCATACTCTTCGTTTGCTTTCTCTTTATTTTGGGTTTAATAAGTCTATATTTCTTTGTAAAAATGACATTATAACTCAGTTATTTCATTTATTAAGGTGAAAATATTTTATGGTTTTACGATTTTTATTAACGAATTTTCAGTACACAAATACATGTAAGAAATAATTCTTGATCCACCAGAGCAATACATTTACGAAAGCAAGTATAAAGGTGTCCCACATTGTATTCCTGTACTATAGTTTCCATTGCGTTTCTGTGTTATAGTATCTATTGTATTTCTGTACTATATCATCCATTGTATTTCTGTACTATAGTATCTATTGTATTTCTGTACTATATCATCCATTGTATTTCTGTACTATATTATCCATTTTATTTCTATACTATAGTATCCATTGTATTTTTGTATTATAATATCCATTGCATTTCTGTACTATTGTATACATTGTATTTCTGTGTTATAGTATCCAATGTATTTCTGTACTATATTATCCATTGTATTTCTGTGTTATATTATCCAATGTATTTCTGTATTATATTATCCAATGTATTCCTGTACTATAGTATCCATTGTATTTCTGTACTATAGTATCCATTGTATTTCTGTACTATAGTATCCATTGCATTTCTGTACTATTGTATCCATTGTATTTCTGTACTATAGCATCCATTGTATTTCTGTACTATAGAATCCATTGCATTTCTGTACTATTGTATCCATTGTATTTCTGTATTATAGTATCCATTGTATTTCTGTACTATAGTATCCATTGCATTTCTATACTATAGTATCCATTGTATTTCTGTACTATAGAATCCATTATATTTCTGTACTATAGAATCCATTATATTTCTGTATCATATTATCCAATGTATTTCTGTATCATATTATCCAATGTATTTCTGTATTATATTATCCATTGTATTTCTGTATTATATTATCCATTGTATTTCTGTATTATAGTATCCATTGTATTTCTGTACAATAGCATTCATTGTATTCTTATCTTAGCCACGGTAACCCAACAGTAAGAGTGTCCCTTCGCAACAGGGGGGTCCTGGGTTCGATTCATGATTCCAGCGCCGCGTCAAACCTATGACGTTTAAGATCAGTAATTACTATTCTTTCACCAAGTAAAACGTATATCGTTAAAGTCATGGATCATGCATCTAAGACGTTAAAATAGGTAGTGATTGCTCCTTCGCCAAGAGCTCGGCATTACAAAGTGAGAGTCACGGGTCTTTCGGATGGGACCTTATAAACGGAGGTCCCGTGTCGCAGCAGGTGTGGCACGTAAAAGAACCCTCACTGCTAAAAGCCATTAGTGCTAAGCATAGGTCTAAATTTGCAGCCCCGTCACCGGTAATAGTGACAGTCGCCGGATAGCTGAAAAATTGCTCAGGCGACTATAAATAAAAAAACAAAACAAACAAACAAAAACAATTTGTAAAGTCTTCAAAGGCAAAAACACTGTAAATGTAAATATTGTTCTTTGAATAATCAATTTATAAAAACAGCCATTTCTAAGATTTAAAAATTAACACATCAGGATTTAACTGATCGATGTCCTTATTTGCTAGGACATGTGCTTCAATAACTTTGAGAAAACGTATCGTAACGGAATGTAGGTACAAGTATTGGCCAAAACTGTTCATACTGTAATAAATAATAATGCAATAAAATCTCCATGGAAACGCTGCATGCAGTTGGTACATAATTTGATTACATGATCACCAAATATGTTTTACTCAGCAGTGAATCAAATTTACCACTACATTTTATATATTTAATATAAAAAAGAGACATATGGGACAAAGAGGAAGCTCATGGTGAGAAGCTAGGACGTCATGTGAAATGGTGCCAATTGCAGCAAACACCGAAGAACGGATTCCTATTTCAGAGTTGCCCTTGATATTGTAGTTAATGATTGTATGCACACATCTAGAATTCTTTTTATTTACAGTGCCAGATAGATCAATAGGTCAACGAATTATATATTTTTTTATCATTATGGAGTGCAAATGCATAACCATTCATTTGTCTCTTTGTCAGTAGTTTTAAAAACAAACTAAAAGCCATTAAAACACGAGCCTAGCCATTACGTCCATTTACAGAGAAGAATGTTTAACGAGTCTATCGGTATCACTCCATTATCTCTGTATTTATTTTCCATTAACCGGATGATGGAGAATACATTTACTTGCAAAATGGTGCTGCAATTATACCATTGTTTCCTCTAATATTATGATCATGGTTAACTTGGTTATAATACGGTGATCCTGCAGGCTGTTAGAATGTTTTTCACTGAGAGTCTTTTTCTGTGGACTATTTTTCATTTGTTGATAAGCACCAGTTTAGGATATAACAGCATAACCGCGTCAAATGTGACGTCATTGAGGAAAGCGTTGCTACAGAACTATGATGCTTATCTACGACCACGGAAACAGCAGAATGACCCAGTCATCATCAATGCTAGTTTTGGCGCCAGACGCTTCAATGATATTAATGAAAAGGAGGGAAAGGTTTCTTTGCTTGCATACTTGGTCATTTCTTGGAATGACGAATTCCTTGCTTGGGATAAAGAAAATCATTCAAATATTGAAGAAATAGTGGTCAAAACAAATGATATATGGTGGCCCACAATAGCGTTGGCTAACCCGTCTGGAAATTTTGAGACTCTCGAAAATCATTACGGCATTTTTCGAGTGCGGTCTACGGGCGTTATAAACTGGAGCCCTGGTGGCTTATTCTCTGTAACCTGTGACATGATGTTAGAGAAGTATCCTTTTGATACACAAACTTGTGACTTTGTGTTCGTGGCTCTTGGATGTTCTACTGATGACGTCATATTTATGGTGAATCCAAATATTCTTGAGGTAAAAGGAACAACAGAATGGGATGTTGTGAACACACAGATGTTTGCAATTTCCGAAGGAAGAGCTGGACTGACCATTCGTTTTACATTACAAAGAAAACCACACTTCGTGGTTCTGACCGTTATAGCACCCTTGTCATTACTCTCATTTTTGAATTTATTCGTCTTTTTAATTCCGGTTGAGTCTGGTGAGAAAACGTCCTTTGGCATGACAACATTTCTTGCATACTCCATTTACCTCTCCTCCTTGGGAGCCTCTCTCCCTGATGACGCCACACACAGCCCATGTTTGACGGTGTACATAGGATTCCTAATGATCCTTAATGTTGTGATCATTGTGGTGATTATTGCACAAACAAGATGTTTCTATTACTATGGTAACCACCTGTTGACATGCTGTCATGGACGCACTGTTAACGAAACGAAGAAAGGCGATCAGTTTTTCTCAGTTGGACATATAGAACATTCTAGAGGAAAAACATCAGCCAACAGCGACCGCATACTCTTCGTTTGCTTTTTCTTTATTTTGGGTTTAATAAGTCTATATTTCTTTGTAAAAATGACATTATAACTCAGTTATTTCATTTATTAAGGTGAAAATATTTTATGGTTTTACGATTTTTATTAACGAATTTTCAGTACACAAATACATGTAAGAAATAATTCTTGATCCACCAGAGCAATAC